>FLMG01002342.1:0-15256 GCA_900088475.1 Hyphochytrium catenoides
TAGGCGTGGCCGAGCCACCCCACAGCCAACTCATCTTTCTTCTCTTGCTATCCTTATCCCTTCTCTCTCTCTCTCTCTCTCTCTTTCTCTCTTCGGCCTCTTCCTAAAAGAGCGTCTCGCGCTCTGCTAAAGAGAGATTGCCTTTCTCATGTGAATGACCCCGGGGGCAACCTTTTGGCGAGCGCTCTTTCTTTTGAGAAGAGACTGATGAGAGCAGCTTGAGGAAAGCCGAGGGAAGCGCGGGAAGGAAGGAGAGACAAGTTGTAAAAGCAAGAGAGAATGTGTAGAGGAGAGACAGAGTGGGGAGAGAGAGAGAGAGAGAGAGAAAGAGACAGAAAGCTGCCACTGTCTCTCTCTCCCTTCACATCACCACATGTCCCACCAACAAAGCCCTACTCCACTGCACCCCCAGGGGCGGTCGTCAACCTAATATGGGCGCATTGACAATCAAAGACTATTTACTTTAGGTTCGCACCCGTTATATTTTAGTACAACGGGTTATGCGTGTACTCGAGTTTCACAGTGCTTCCTCAAATTGTCGCCAAAGACTCGTGGAGTGTTGTGTTTTAGGCGGCAGCAGAAGGAAGGAGAGAGAGAGAGAGCATGAAGATGAAGAGACAGAGCAGGGAAGAGAGATGAAGAAGAAGAAGACAGGCCTGCGGCGCGGAAAGGGGACAGCAGTGGCGGAGACCAAGAGGGAGACGGAGAGGAGGATACCGAGAACAGAGTTCAGACGGGCCGATAACTGCATTTGGATAAATAAGATTCATAAAGAAGTGCACGAAAGGACCTAAAGAAAGAGAGCTATCATAGGGCTCTAGCAGCAAGAGCCCCGCTAGGTTCCTCAGGAAGAGGACGGCAAGAAAGTGAAAAGGAAAGAAGAGAGAAGGACAGAGTCAGTTCAGAAAAAGGGGAGAGAGAGAGCGAGAGAGAGAGAAAGTGAGGGTAAGAATAGGACTCTGGCAGACGAGAGCCCCGCAGGGTCCCCCTACGAAGAGGAACAGAAATGAAAGAGAGCGACAGAGAGGGGGAAAGAGAGGGGAAATTTGTGTGTCCAGAGAAGAGACTCTCCAAAGAAAGAGTCTTTTACTTCTTCAGCGCCTTCTTTAGCATGGAAATGGATGAGACCCCGAGCATGACGGCGAAGCACTCCCTCAGCCTTCTCTCTGGCACTTCTCCCGCTAGGAAGTGCGATGTGAGGGTGACAGTGCCCAGCGCGGCACCAGCGATGAGGAGAGAGGAAGGAAGATGCACATGTCCTCTCTTATAATAGTGATAGCTTGCAGAGTAACCTGCCAGACAAAACCGACCGGAGAGAGGAAAAAGAATGTGAAGAGAAAAGAGAGAGAGAGAGAGACAGAAAGAGAGAGAGAGAGTTTAGCCAAGCTGGATGAGCGGAAATAGAGATGATCAGGTCACGGAAGGTAAGAGAGCCGATAGTCTATAGGAAGGCACGCAGAGAGCTTCTGAACAAGAGAGAAAAGAGGTGACCGGGAGCTAAAGAGAGACACGGAACCAGAGGACCGTCAATTGCTATTCAAGCACCCCGTACTTTCAAGCGCTTGCCTCCTGATTCCCCTCTCTCTCTCTCTCTGTTTCTCTCTTTTACCCTCTTTCATTCCTGTTTGCTGCTCTCTCTTCTCTCTCTCTCTCTGTTTCTCTCTTTTACCCTCTTTCATTCCTGTTTGCTCCTCTCTCTCTTCTCTCTCTCTCTCTCTCTCTCTCTCTCTCTCCCTTCCTCGCTTACCGATCGGGCAGATGGCCACAAGGGACGTTGCTACCGCCGTAAGCTGGGTCATGTCACTCTTGACCGCCATATAGCTCGTCATCAACAGACCGCCGCCGATACCAAGCAGCCCTGAGCAGAAACCTGAGAAGAGACCCAACAGCATGTAGTCACGGTATCCTACACAGAGAGGAAAAGAGAGAGAGAGAGGGGAGAGAGAGACAGAGAGAGAGAGAGAGAGAGAGAGTGGAGGGGGGGAGGGAAGAGAGAGAGAGAGAGAGAGAGAGAGAGACGAGTGGCAAACAAGGGTCAGGTTTAGATAAGAGTTGGAGAACAAAGTGAACAAAATCATGACGGTGGAAGGAGGAGAAGTCGATTGAATATGAGGCGAGAGAGAGAGAGAGAGAGAGACTCTAGGCCAGATAAGTGATGGCTCCTGGACTCCTCACCATAGCAAAACCTTGCTATGGACCCCAACTGTGGAGAGAGATCCTCTGTCCACAGAGAGAGAGATGGTGGAAGGTCTACGGCCTGGACGACCCGCTGAACGCGGGAGAATTGCTCAGAGAGAGAAAGAGAGTTCATCTTCCCCATGTAGTCTCTGTCTGTCGTCAGTCTTCTGATCAACGTCACGAGGGCTTTCTCACCCTCTGCCCCTCCCTCTTTCTCTCGCTCTTCTTGTCTCTCCCTCTCTCCCTCCTCGTGTGCTCTCATCACGATGAGAGGAGTCATACAAAGAAGGGCGAGTCCCATAATAATTCTTAGATTCTTGTCACTGATCCGGGAAGAGAGAGACGCTCCCGGTCCCGTAGCGAGAACTGAGCAGCTTGCCATGGCAAAGGCAACAGGAAGGTTTGCAGTACCTAGGGAGAAGAAGTTACAACGGAGAGAGAAGTGAGAAGGGGAAGGGAACAAGGAAAGTTTGGAGAGAGAGAGATACAGACAGGCGAGAGAGAGAGAGTGAGAGAGAGAAGACAAGAGAGAGAAAGAAGAAGGAAGAAAAAAGCGTGGCTTCAAGAGGAAGGATGGAAGGATCCAAATGGTCCGCGCATTTAAGGGATGAGCATTGCCTCTGAGTGAGAGAGAGAGAGAGTGCCGGAAACAAAGAGAGAAAGTATGAAGAGACGGATGACGGTAAAGACTGATAAGGAGACAGAGACACCCAAGAGGACGAAGAGAGAGAAAAAGCGCGCTAGAGGGGAAGAGAGAGGCAGAGAGAGATATGTCAAGAGCAGCATAGAGACCTTGCAGAACGTATGCAAATGCACCGAATGTGGAAGAGACAGTGACCGCGAGCATGGAAGTGCCATTGATTGTGTGCTGAGAGAGATTCGTAAAATTCGCCAGAGTCTAGACAAGGGAAGAAAAAGACAAAAGAGGAGAAACCCAGGGAGAGAAGAGGGACGAACGCCACCTGTTAGTGAAGGGCCAGAGAGAGATGAAGAGGCCAACCAAATGAGAGAGAGAGAGAGAGAGACATACTGGACAAGGAGAGAGGGAGAAAGAGAACGCAGAGGCAGAACCTTAAATGAACGGGAGCATTTGAAGCAACGAGGTGGGAAGAAGAAGGCAAAAGGGATAACGAAGAAGGAGCGATTTATCAAAAGAGAAGAGAGGGCGAAAGAGAGAGACACACAGAGAGACCCAGAGAGAGACAGGGGGTGAGAAAGAGGGCGACAGAGAGAGACACACACAGAGATAGACGGAGAAAGACACATGGAGACAAAAACAGAGAGAGAGAGAGCATGGCCATGAGCGTATTTCTTACTGGTATGATAACGACTCCTCCTCCTACACCGGTCAGAGCCGACAGGACCCCTGAGAATGCGCCTGGAAGTGAATGAAAGCAGCCAAGGAAATATTGGGAGAGGACGAAGAGAGATAAGATGATAGAAAGAACCAGCGATTGGTTTCTTTATGCTGCCCCAACTCTCTCTCTCTCTTGTCTCCACCCTGCTGACCCTGTCTTCTTCGTGTCTCTCGTTGTCCCAGTCAGCAGCTCCCGCGCTTGCCCTCTCCTGTTCTTTGATGTCTTTCTGGCTTTAGATTTCTCTTTCTCTGCGCTTAATCGGCTTTTCCTACCTACAGGCAAGGCATAAAGAGGCCGAATTCCCTGGGGTGGAGGAAGAGAGTGGGTTGCACTTTGACGAGCAAACAAGAGGTTCTTCGCTTTGTTTATCCTTAAGGGGACCCTGCGCAGCGGCTCCCCACGGCTGAGAGGTATGGATGAAGTCATCTTTCCATACGTTTGACCAGTTCGCCAAGCTAAGCTCGGCGCCAATCTCTTCATACTGAAGGGAGAGATGAGAAGATGAAGTCTGTCACAACAAAAGCCGCACACCACTGTCCCCAGATGAGATGCAAGCTATCTTCTGTTAAGACGAGCGTCACAAGCCAACATGAGGCGGACGACGAGCTGTCATCAGATAGAAAGTGCTGCAGCTGCAGCTGAAGATAGACAGAAGGGCCCCAAAGGTTCCCAATAATCTCTGCTCAATAAAATCTCCGTTAATAAATCTGCAGCTCCTTCTCAGACTGATTAGGAAGATGCCAAACCGTCTCAAATGTCTAAGACGACCAAAATAAAAAGTCATTAAAACCTTTGATCAAGAAATAGCCCTTTTGACTTCTTTGCCAAGGAAAACGCTAGGAATACCCTAGACTCCATGGAGGGGAAACCATTAAAATAGGGTATTTTGAAGTTACATTTTAGTACTCATTCAGACTGTAAAAAGCTAAAAGTGCTTGCTTCCGTCTTTCAAAGGAGTTGAGGGTAGGACAGACTTACTATTTAATTCTTTTATTTTATAAAAGTGAAGAAAAGTTCGAATAAAGAGGTTGGCAGCCAATCAACGGCCAAGAAGATATGGGAATCTAATTGTTCATGATAATGAGTGCAGTGTTCACGATGATGGTTGGAAAAAGTCTCAATATTCATAATCTGAATGATTAGTGGAGGAACGTTTTTGGCTGTTGCTGACGGGCCCATCAGCCATCAGGAAACGTCCTCATGGATCATGGACCACCAGAGAACAGAGAGGAAAAGAGAGAGAGAGTAAGAGAGAGAAAGAAAGAGAGAGAGAGAGAGAGAGAGAGAGAGAGAGGGAGGGAGAGACACACAAGGCAAAAGAGAGAGAGAGAGAGCAAGAGAGGGAGACAGCAAGAGAAAGAGAGAGAACACAAAAGAGAGAGAGAAAGAGAGTACGAAAAGAAGAGGGGCGAGAGAAAGAGGGACCATGTTCACGCAGGTGTTTACCGCCAAGTAACAGACCAGAGAAGGAACCGAAGCATTTCATAGAGAGGAAAAGTAGCATAGGAGACTGATTGCCAAGCGGAGGTCCGGAGCAAAGAGAAGAAGGATGAGCGAGAGGGAGAGATCTCGTTTGACCCAAGGACAAAGGCAACGCACCCCACTCTCACTCTCTGCCTCTTACTTCTCTTTCCTCGCTATCACCATCATTCTCTCTTTTGCTCTCCCCCTTTCACTTTCCCTTAGGCCAGTTTCATAGTCACTTGAAGAGAGAGGAAGAAGCCGAAAAATAATGGAAGAGAGAGAGAGCTCTTCTCTGCCAAGAGAAGAAGAGAGAGGACAACGATATGTGATCCTGGGCGTCTGTGGTCAGTCTTTTTGAACCCATCAACCAACTTCAAGCCTGGTCTCGTCTCTTCTCTTTTGCCTTTGATCTCTCTCTCTCTCTCTCTCTCTCTCGGTCTCTCTCTGTTTCTATCCTTAACTGTCTTTAGCTATGACTTTACATCTCTTTCAATTGAACTCTCTCTCTTTCTGATTCTTTTGTTTTTTTTTTTATCTCTTTGTTCTTCTCTCCCTACATCTCCTCCTGTTTCCTTTGGTTCTGGGTCTCCCACTCTCTCCTTCTTCTCGTCTCCCCTCCTCTTTTTCTCCGTCCTCCTTCTTTCATCTTTCTATTTCAGTCCCTTCCGCTGCCAGTTTCTAATCTTCTCTCTCTCTTTTCTCTCTCTCTCTCTCTCTCTCTCTCGCTCTCGCTCTTTCTTTCTCTTTCTCTCTCTTATTCCTCTCTCCTTTCGCTTCTCCCGCTGCAACTTCAGGCTCTGGAAAAACAACTTTGGGCCAGCGGATCGCCAAGGCGAGGAAGATCCCGCAGTTAGAGCTGGACAGCATCATCTGGCAGGACAACTGGGAGAAGACAGAGATAGAGGAGGCAAGAAAGAGAGTCTCATGCTTCATCGAAGAGAGAGAAAGAGAAAGAGAAGGCTGGTGCATTGATGGCAACTGTTCCTACCTCCAAGATATTACTCTTGGAAAAAGTGACACGATCATCTGGCTGCGTTTCTCTCTTTCTCTCATTTACTTTCGACTCATTCCGCGGACTCTGTCTCGGATCTGGACAGGAGTCTCTCTCTGGGAAACGAACAACAAAGAAACAGTGAGAGGCTCTTTTTGCTCTCGAGAGTCTCTCTTCCTCTACGCCTGGAGCTCTTATTGGAAGCGGGAGAAGGACTACCCGTCTCTGTTGGAGAGAGAGAGAGAGAGAAAGGAAAGAGAGTACTCGTCTTTCGCTCTCCTCAAGAGCTGGAGAGGTGGCTATCTACCTGGGAAGAGAGAGAAGGAGACGACACGGCCATATCGAGATAGTGGCGCCGGAAGTAGGAGAAATGGATGTAAATCAAGAGTTTCAGTGTCCTTGCTTTCTCTTTTTCTCTTCCTGTTCGTATAGCTTTGTCGCTCTTCTGATCTCTCTCTTCCCGTCCTCTTGAATCGTCTCTTTCGAGGGGATTCTCTCTTCTTCGGCATCTCTGCCGATGCTATCCAAGGAACTATCTTTTGGCTCTGGGGAGAGAGAGAGAGAGAAAGAGAGAGAGAGAGAGAGAGAGAAAGAAATGAGAAAGACACGGCAGGGGTCATCAGGAGAGAGACGTAGAAGAGAGAGGAAAAAGAGAAAGGTAGGGAGAGGTCAAAGGTCAAAGCCAGTACCCGCTTTCAAGGCGAAAGATTTCCTTCGTATCTTTCAAAGAATGGTAGTTGCTTCAAGGGAACAAAGGTATAGGTGAAGCCTTCAATTTGTTCTCTGGGGGAATGTTTCAAGGGAGGTGCCACCGCTTCTGATCGCCAATCAAAGAGAAAAGATGTTGGGCAAGAGAGACAGAATAGCTTCGCAACTACTCTCCTCTCTTTCATCTCATCTGTTCTCTTCCAGCCCCTCTTTCTCTCTCTCTCTCTCTCTCTCTCTCTCTCTCTCTCTCTCTCTGTTTCTCTTTTTCTCTCTCTTTTTCTCTCTCTCTCTGCCTCTTCCTCTCCGCTTTCCTTCCCCATTCATGCCTCTTATTTACTGCAAGCTCGCCTGCATTCTGTTTTCAACCGCTTCAGGTGCTTCTTCTGCCTCTGTGGGCCCAACTTGAGAGAGAGGGAGACAGAACTATCAGCGAGAGAGAAGAGGCAGATATCTACTAGCCAAAGAGAGAGGAGAAAGAGGAACAGCAGGGGTAAGGGCTTCAAAGGTTGCGAGCTAAAAGACAGAGAGAGAGAGAGAGAGAAGAAGGCAGAAAGGAGAGACTCTCCTTCCTTTCGCCATGGAGGACGTCAAGTTACAAGCCTTTCATGATACGCTGGCCAAGCTCGCCCCCAAGGGCGGGAGGGTAAGGACAACGTCCCATCGAGCTGTCTCCACTTCTCCCTGCGTGCTTGTGTTCTTCGTCTCTCTCTCTCTTTTGCGTTCCTCATCTCTCTCTCTCTTTTGCTTTCTCTCTCTCTCTCTTGGTTCCCCTCCCTTTCTTTCTCTCTGTTACGGCTCTCTGTCTCTCTCTTCTTTTGTTGCTACCTCTCTATCTTGAGCACATCTTCTCTTTCCACTTTCTGACCCTCCAGTCTGCCTCTCTCCGTTTGTAGGGTGGTCTGGGAATGGGAGGAGCCTTTGGCAAGGCTCAGAAGCGCGATGATGGGCTGCCCATCAATGGTAAGGCGCACTCTCTCTCTTTCTCTCTCTCTCTTTCTCTCTCTCTTTCTCTCTGTCTCTTTCTCTCTCTCTCTCTCTTTCTCCTTCATGCTCATGGGTTGCCTTGCCTTGGCAGCTGGCTTATGTGTCATCTGTTCCAATTGAACTTCGTTCTCTTTCGCTTCTCTTCCTTACTTCTTTCTTCTACCAGTTACTTTCTCTTTCTTCCCTTTCGCCCCCTGTTCGAATGGCTCAGTTTCTGCCCCTCTCACTCACTCACTCTCTCTCTCTCTCTCTCTCTCTCTCTTCCTATTGAACACCGCCGATAGGGTTGTACTCAAATTTTGTCCGGGCTGGCCACTCTGGCTATATAAAGTTCCAAGAGGACGAGGAGGAGGAGGAAGAAGAATCGAATGATAGAAAAGCGAGTGAGGAGAAGAAAAAGGAGAAGAAACAGAAGAAAAAAGAGAAGAAAAAGGAGGAGAAAAAGAGAGAGAAAGACCTGAAAGACAAGGAAGAAGACAGTCCCTCTTCTACAGGAAAGAAAGAAGAAGAGGAAGATAAGTTAGAAAGGAAGGAGAAAAAGAAAGAGAAGAAGTCTAAGAAGGAGAAGGAGGCACAGGAAGACGAGAGCCAGCCAGAGAAAGACAGCACGAAGAAGAAAGAAGAGAAGAAAGAGGGAAAGAAGAAACGCAAGAAAGAAGAGACATCCTCGTCTTCTTCCTCTTCTTCCTCATCCAGTGACGAGGCTGCACCAGCAAAAAAGAAAGAGACCAAGAAAAAGAAGGAGAAGAAGGTCAAAAAGACTAAAGTTCAGGTCGAACAGCAGCCTGTAGAAGACAACGAAGGAAAGGAGAAGCTCATCAAAGTGGTCAAGAAAGAGAAAAAGAAGAAGAAAGAGAAGGAGGAAACTGCAGAAAAACAGGAGAATGGGGCAGAGCAGGAAAACCCAGAAGACTCAGAAGAGAAGAAAGTCGCCAAAAAAGACAAGAAGGCCAAGAAAACATTGAAACGCGAGAAAGAAAAGCAAGAGTTGGAAGAGAGAGTGGAGCTAGAGAAGAAAGAAGATAGTGTTAGCGATAGCAAATCTGAAAAGAAGAAGAAGAAAAAAGAGAAGAAAGAGAGCCAAGATGGAGATAATGAGGAAGACAAAAAGAAGAGAAAGTTAGCGGCAGCAATGGTGGACGATTCATCACAAGGTGGGGAGATCCAAGAACTAGAGAAGCCTAAGAAGAAGGCTAAGAAGTCAAAGAAGGAGAAAAAAGCATAGATCATGGTAGTAAGACAACGTATAATATAAGGCTTTATGGCCAACTAATATCGTCACTCCAGATAATCAAAGTTATCGTCAATGCCGAGCATCTTGTCAATCTGCAGAAGGGGAGAGAGATGTGCGGGAAATGGATGGCAAGAAGTACACAAAAAAATGTGAGCTTGATTGTATAGTATCTGGCTCTTCTCTAACACTTACCTCCTTTGAGGCGAGGCCATACTTCTTTACTGTCCAAGACTTGAGGGACCAGATATTATCTAAACATTAGGGTGAGAGTACAGCAAGGCGAGATTTCTATGAGAGAGGCTGTATAGGGCAAGAGGCAGGACATCATGAAGTCCAAAAAGAGGTGAAAGCAAAAGATTGAGGAGCTCCATCAGCCATTTGGCATTGAAACATGTAAAGAAGAGTTTGCCTCGAGAGGAAGCTGGGGAAGGTCATACCTGTCCATCGGTTGCATGCGTCTCGGTTGATGGCGACTTGCTTGGCTGTTCGGCAGAAGCATGACAGTCAATTAGAAGTACCACAGTGCCTTAACGGACTTCGAAGGAAGAAAATGTGAAAGCAATAGAACAAAACCAAGCTGTCCCTAGGTTTACGCGGGATAGGGCAGACGCGATAAGACAGAAAGACCCATGGCTCCTACCAAGCTCAGCAATATATTCGGGGTCATTCTCCTTGTACATCTCCAGTGTCTTGTCAACTTCGGCTAGCTCCTTCTTTAGAGCTTCATAACGCTGCAGCCGCTGCGTCCGCTCATCCTATGGCGTCGTCGGATAACGTAGCATAACACATGGCGTTGCATAAGGTACCTTAGCAACAAGAAATGGAGAGAGATGAACTGCATAGATTGGGGAGATAATACTACAGTGAACAATGGCGAGGGAAAGCTACAGCCCATCTATGACGAAGAGAGAAAATACCACGCCCATGTCTGACGCAGAATGTAGGAGGAGGTTGAAAGATATGAAGCTGCATTGTACTATCACCGATGGTCGCCTTTCATTCCTTAGCTTTTCCACTTCTATTTCAAGGGCAGGGATGCTTTCGTTTATCGACTTTATCTTCGCCTCCATCTCTTCAAGTTTAATCTGCTTCTACTCACAGGAGAATAGGATAAGCGCACGTTCGAGGATCGTCTATGGTGCTCTATTCTGGGTTTTCTTACCTTTTGAGAAAGTTTGCTTGGAAAGGACCAAAAATAATTGCCGGAACCAATTTTCTCGGTATCGACGAGCCCATCGTCCACTAGCGCCTGGTTGACGTCCTTGATACTTTGCAGCACTAGAAAAAGTGTCGTTTAACCTGGAGAATGAGAGGTCGCAGGTCACCCTTAATCATGCCCTTGTCACGCACCTACGCCAGCTTTTGCGCCAAGTTTCTCAACTTCCTTGAGATTGAAGACTTCTTTCTGTTGTGGTGGAAAGCAGCGTCTTTAGTGGTGGCGGTAATGGAAGCTAATGCGGCTAAATCTACTCACGGTCGAGTGGTAGATATGCAGAATCCGTTTCCTCTTCTCATCAGCTGATACTCCCTTTCGCTTGGACATAGTATATATTTTGACAGCAAAAGACGTTGGAACAAGAAAGAAGGAGTATTTGTGCCGTCACACAATGGTGCGTTCTTCTTGTTCAGTTGCCGAGACGCCAAGTACCGTGAACACAATCTGACGCTGCTGCTTCCAAGCTCTACAATTGTGCTTCAGTCCTAATGGCGGGATTGTATGGTATATCTTCACATGAAGCTCCGATCTGTTCAAGAAAATTCAATCTGAGAGCAAACCTTTTTGCAGCTTTCGCGATGAGGAAAATCCGATAATGGCAGAGAATAGCACTTTTCTTATTTGAGTTTTTCCCAGAAACGGAAATGCGAATCTCGTCTCCTCCTGCTTATCTCCCGCCAAAATCAAGAGAATAACTAAATAAGAAGATGGACTGATAACCGGCTAGCCCCATTGTCAAATTGGCTCCTGCGCTTTCTTCACACTTGTGTGAACTGTGAGCTTATTAGCTCCTAGGCTTTCTCCAGGCTAGTTGTAAATTCACTTGGCTTTGAGGAGAAAGTCAATGTGTGAAGTTTACGTTTGAGTGGTTTTTCACACCATATGGCCCTGTCAAATTACCATCCTGGAAGAAGGAGACACGGGTCCGAGGGGAGGTGTGGCTTCGCTTCTGATGGGGTTTGGTGATGTGGTGGGCACAATGTTGGAGAGCAAAAGGGCATGCAGGTCATCTCTCTCTCTCTCTCTGTCTCTCTCAACAGCTCCCTCTCTCGCGTTGTCTCTTTCTGTCTCTCCCGCTCGCTCGCTCTGTGTCTCTCTCTACAGCTCCCTCTCTCTCTCTCTCTGTCTGTCTCTCCCCCGCTCGCTCCCTCTCTTTCTCTCTTTCCCCTCTCACTTTCTCTTTTCACTTGCTCGCTCTCTTTCTCTGTGTCCTGTCTCTCTTCCTGCCTGCTCTCTCTCTCTCACTCTCTCTCTCTCACTCTCTCTCTCTCGCTCTCTCTCTCTCTCTCTCCCTCCCTGTGTCCATCTAGCTCGCGCTCTTCGGATCTCCCAGAGCTTTTACACTTGTACTCCTCTCACTTTCTCCTCCCACTCTGACATCTGGCTGTCTTCCCCGCTTTCCTCCCTTCACTTTCCCTCGTGTACTCGTACTGCCGCAACTTTCTCTCTCGCGCGCGTTAGACTTTCTCTTTCCTCTTTCTGCTGCCAAATCGTCACTTGTCTGCAGTCTGCAGACGCATCCCAGCGCCGAAGAGCAGCGACATCGAGAAAGGGAAGACAGCATGAAGGCGCTCACTGCAGACGAGGTCGCGGCTCTGTATCAAGAGACCGCTAACCTCACACCTCTGCGCATCACTGCCGGCTGGATTCTGCCTTCTGAAGACGCAGGACCGACCGTCATCGGGCAGTTTACTCAGCCAGACATCCCAGCAGGCAAACGCCGCGCCATCCTTCGGACCTTTGCTCCTCAACGGAGCAAAGCAGGCGAAAGCGAGGGAGTTCTCGCTCCTCTCACTCCCTTCCCGACAGAGCTCAACGATGTCATCAACATCTCTTTCTCTCCATCAGGCAACAAGATGGCTGTTGTCAAGGCCCAAAAGGGCAAGAATGGAGCTTCAGATTCTCAGAATATTGAGATCTGGGACAGAGATCATTTGGAAAAGATCATTGAGCTTGCAGATCACGGCACTTTCCTTCGTGACAACTGGTTTGAGAGCTTTGAATGGAGCAAGGAAGAGACATGGTTCCTCTTCATTGCCCAGCCTAAGAAGGCTGAAGCTCCAGGCTTCTTTGACGCGAAGAAGAAGAAAGCAGGAGAGAAAGGGGAAGAGAAAGAGAAAGGGAAGACTTTTGAATATCAGGAAGATTGGGGAGAGAAGTACGTTGAAGTCTCCAACCCTCGCGTCTTCGTGGCGCATTGTAAGACAGGAAAAGTGGAGAAGGTGGGCGGCATTCCTCTCTCTCTCTCCGCTGGACAGGCAGTTCTCTCTCCAGATGAGAAGTCTGTCATCTTCACTGGCTGGAAGAATGACCCGCGGAGACTGGGGATGATCTACTGCTATCAAAGACGCTGTGGACTCTATTCTCTTCCTCTCTCTCCCTCTCTTGACAAGATAAAAATGGACAAAGAAGAGGAAGAGAAAGAGATAGAGAAGAAGAAGACAGAGAAAAAAGAAGAGAAAGAAGAAGACGATCTCACTGTTCTTCTTACGCCTGAGGACCCCACGGCGCGTTGTCCCCGGTTCTCTCCTGACGGGAAGAAGCTTATCTTTCTCTCTTCTCCTGGAGCAAAGACGCACAATACGAGCTTCAGACTTCGCTTGATGGACTGGCCGTCTAAAGCCATAAAGACAGTCATCGACATCGTAAACGCTCCTTCTTCTTCTTCTTCTTCTTTCTCTTCTTCTTCTTCTCTCTCTCCTCCAGATTTTCCAGGTATCTTCTGCGGTGGATTTCCTTCAAACGTATGGGGAGACAATAGCAAGGACGTCTTCTTCTCCTCCCAGTGGCGCTCGACTGAGACAGTTCTTAGGGTCAATGTGGAGACAGGGCAGATAGAAAGACTAAACAGGGAAGAAGAGGGCTCTCTTTCTCTCTTGGCAGTCAAGAATGACTCTCTTCTCTGCTGTCGAAGCTCTCCTGTCTCTCCTCCCCAGCTGGTTCTTCTCTCTCTTGGGACGTCGTCGTCTTCTATCTCTCGATGGAGCACCAGAGTGCCAGTGTCTCCCTCAGAATTGAGGAAGGACCTGGAGAGAATGGACTGGGAGATTCTCTTCATCCCGCCTACGAAGAATTGTAAGGACTTTGTGGCTCAAGACTGCTTCTTTTTCTTCTTCTTGACTCTCTTATAAGTTCCTCTTGGTGTTTCCCTCGCTTTCTGCCCTCGGGCCCTCCCGGTTGGCTTAAGCCTCTCTCTCTCTCTCTCTCTTTCTCTTTTCTTCTATTGTCCTTCTGATCTCCGCACATCCTTTCTCTCCCACGGTGCTTCTGGCTCTTTCTGCGAGGTGCCTCTGTCTCCCTCATCCAATCTGGGTGAATTGAGGCTCTCTTTGTTCTAAGTAATCTTCTTTCTCTCCCGTCCATATCCTTCTCTCTCCGTCTCGTCTCAATAATTTGCAGCGGTCTCCGTAAGTCTAACAACCTCTCTTTCTCACTCTCTCTCTCTCACTTTCTCTTCCACTGTTTGTCTCTCCTCAGTGGAGCGATGCGCACAGCCATTCGAGTGTATCCTCCTCCGTCCACAGAAGAAAGAGAGAGAAGCAGAGACGTCTCGTCCTCCTCTCATTGTCTTCCCTCACGGTGGTCCGCACAGCGCATTCCCCACTCATTTTTCGATCAACTTGGCTTTCCTCGCTCGTTTGGGCTACGCTGTGCTGCTGGTGAACTTTAGAGGATCCACAGGTAGAGAGACACACAGAGAGAGAGAGAGAGAGAGAGAGAATGACAGAAAAGTAGAGAAATTGGTCACACTGCTTCTCCCTCTTTGCTCATGCTAGAGTCAAATTCTCTCCCGCCCCTAGCACTCGTCGTCTCTCACGCTTGAATCATCAGATCTCGGTACTGTCTGACTTCCCTTCTCTCTCTCTCCATTCCTCTCTCTCTCGCCCCCACGCATCACTTCTCTCTCTCTCTCACACACGCAGGTGCGCTTATATAAAGACACTATCGTTTTCTTCACTAATATCACCTTCCCTCTCTCCTGGGTCCTTCCCCACTTAGGCTTCGGTCTGGAATTTCTTGAGTGCCTTCCAGGAAAGATAGGAGAGATTGATATCTCGGATACAATGGACGCCATACATTATGTCCTAGGGAGACATCCCGCAGCGAAAGAGAGAGAGAGAGAAACAGAAGAAGAGAAACTTCTCTATCTTGGAGGCAGTCACAGTGGCTTCATGGGCGGACACCTCTCGGGACGATATCCAGACCTTTTCAAGGTAAGAGACGAGGAGAAAAGATGAGGGGAAAAAGAGGGAAAATGAGAAAGAGGGAGGAAGGAATCTGGCAGTCATTGTCTCTCTCTCTCTGACCACCTCTTCTCACCTCCTTTCGTTTCTCTCTCTTCCTGTTTCTCTCCTGCAAGGCGGTCTGCATCCGTAACCCTGCCCTGGACCTGCCTGGCATGGTCTCTCAGACAGATATCCCAGACTGGTGCCACATCGAGAGCGGAGGAGAGTTTGACTTTCAGACATTCCGTCCTCCAAGTAAAGAAGAGTTAGAGAAGATGTTTGATGCCTCTCCCCTGCAGTATGTCGAGAAGGTAAAGAGGAGCAGGGCGGGATGAAAGACTGACAGTCTTGTTCTCTCTCCCTCTCTCTCTCTTCGATCACAGACAGACATCTTACTCTCTCTTAACTCTTTGCACGGCTTTTCAACTTTTCTTTTCCCCTCTGCGGAGCGACGGCTCCAGCTCTTCCCATCTGTGTTTTCTCTCTTTTTGGGGGTTGTTTCTTCCTTCGAACTCTCTCTCCGTTGGCGGTCTCTCTCATCATTCTCTCTGAATCTCTTGCCCTTGTCAATGATAACACTCTTTTCTCTATCACTGTCTGTTTGTCATGCTGCTCTCTCCTCATCCTGTCACTCTCTTTCTCTCTCTCTCTCCAGGTTCAGAGCCCCACGCTGCTGCTTGTCGGAGCGAAAGACAGGCGAGTTCCAATGTCCGCATCTATCCAGTGGTACCACTCACTCAAGGCTCAAGGCACGCCTGTCAGGTACTGGCGAAAGCTGTCTCCACCGTCTCTCAGTTAAAAACCTTCTCTCTTTTGCCCTGCGCCCTATTCCTTTTTCTCTTTGCTGTCAACTGTCTCTTCATCTCTGCTTCCTCTTGCTATTTACTCTCCCTGTTA
>FLMG01002343.1:57243-71037 GCA_900088475.1 Hyphochytrium catenoides
AGAGGCGAAAATGAGAGAGAGAGAGAAGAGTGATTCTGTAAACGCCATAATTCTTCTCTCCGCTTCTCGTCTTTAAGGCTTTTCTATCTCTCTAAGTTAAGTGTTTCTTTTATGCTCTGGACATTACCTCTCCCTCAATCCTAGCTCCACTCTTTCTCTTGTTCCATCGTGTCTTCTCTTTCTCTCTCTCTTTTTCTCGCTCTCTCTCTCTTCTCCTGCTCACGTTCTCTCCTTGCCATTCCACTGTCGAATATAATCTATGGCTGGTCAGGTCAGCCTCCCGGACCTCTATCGCGGTCAGTACCGGGCTGAGGATCCCAGGGCAGGGACCAAGTACGCGGCTGAAGTGAAGAGAGTGATAGAGAGAGCAGAAGCGAGAGAGAGAGGCATCGCTGCCTTCTTTGCAGAGTCCATTCTCGGCTGTGGGGGCCAGGTCCTTCCTCCTTCTTGGCTGTCTCTCTCCAATCTGCATCTCCTTCTTTGGCACAAGTGTCTTGCTCCCTCTGTCTCTCTCGTGTTCTCTCTCTCTCGTGTTCTCTCTCTCTCTCTCTTGTGTTCTCTCTCTCTCTCTTCTCTCTCTCTCTCTCTCGTTTGGATAGTTGTATTTTTGATGGCCCCATCTCTCTCTCTCTCTCTCTCCGCTATTTTACTGGAAGGTCTGCCTACCCGATGGTTATCTTGCGGAGGCTTATCAGTACGCCAGGGACCATGGCGCTGTTTGTATCGCAGATGAGGTAAAATCTCTCCCCGAATTTCTCTCTCTCTCCTGTGCTCTCTCTCTCTCTCTCCTTGGGCCATCAAATGTTCTATTCCTCAACAGTTCCTACTTGGTCTCTCTCCTCTGTTCATTTTGCTTTCCTGTCTCTTCTCTCTCTCTCTCTCTCTCTCTCCACTACTCTCTATCGGGCTCAAAATTTCTCTCCTCGTCGCTCTCTCTCTCTCTTCCTCTCTCTCCATGCCTGGCGGTAGGTCCAGGTAGGCTTTGGAAGAGTTGGAAGTCACTTTTGGGCTTTCGAAACACAAGGCGTAGTCCCTGACATCGTGACGCTGGGCAAACGTAAGACTTCTTCCTACCTCTCTTTGCCCTCTACCTGTTTCTCTCTCTTATCTCTCTCTTTCTCTCTCTCATCTCTCTCTTTCTCTCTCTCTACGCCAACTTCTTCTTTTACCTTTCAGCCTTTCGCTCTTTGCCGCTCTATCTCCTTTCGCTCTTCAGCCTGGGTCCTCCAATAAATGTGTAAGACTTCCTTTCTGTCCCGCTTTGTTCTCTGCCTCTTTTCCTTTCTTGTTTCCCTCTCTCTCTCTCTCTCACTCACTCTGTCTGTCTCTCCCCGCCTAGCTGTCTCTCGCTCTCTCGCTCTGCGTCTACCTTTTCCTATCTGCCTTTCGTTTTTCCCCCGCTCTGTCTCTTCTCTCTCTTTCCCGATCTGTCTCTTCTCTCTCTCTCTCTCTGCCGTCTCTCTCCTTGGATCTTTCTCTTTCTCTTTAGGAGACATTGTTTCCTCTACCTTGCTTCTGGTGGCTCTGGCCTTTTACTTCTCTCTTTCTCTCTTGTTCTCGAGCAGCGATCGGCAATGGTTACCCGATGGCAGCCGTCGTCACCACTCCGGAGATCGCGTCCGCTTTCTGCAATGGTAGGTTCTCTCTCTCTCTCTTTCTCTCAACACTCCCTCCCTCTCTCTGTGTTGTCTCGCTTGCTCTTGCAGAGGTCTAATCTCTCTCTCACTTTCTCTTCGCCTTTTTCAGTTCTCTTTCTCTCCTTTCCAGGGGAGACGATCTCTCCCTCTTTCGACCTAGTCTTCTCCTGCAGTAAGAAAATAATCGACAGTACTTTCCATTTCTTACTCTTTCCGCTGTCGACACTCTCTCTCCTTTCCTGGCCGAGACTGCAAAAAGTACTATCGGCAATGACCTTCTTCCTCTTTTCTTCCTCTTTCCTCTCTTCTTCCCCTTTCCTCGTTTCTTCCTAATTGAAACTCCTCTCTGTTTTCTCTCTCTCTCCCTGCTGTTGCGGGGATTCTCTCCCACTCTTTCTCTCTGTCTTCCCACCCCACCCCAACCCTCTTTGCTACTTCTTCTCTCTCTCTTTCTGTTCTTTCTCTCTCCCTGGCCTGTCCTCCTCCTCAGGGATGGAGTACTTCAATACCTTCGGAGGCAGCACTACAGCGATGGCTGTAGGACTCGCTGTTCTCTCCGTCATTAAAGAAGAGAAACTCCAGGAGAACGCGAAGAGAGTGGGCGACTATTTTCTCCGCCGTCTTCTCTCTCTCCAACGATCCCATCATCTCATCGGAGACGTCAGAGGAAGAGGACTCTTTCTTGGCATTGAGCTTGTGAGAGAAAGAGAGACAAGCAAGATTCCTGCAGATCTTGAGGTCAAGAGATTCATTTGAAGATTTTTCTCTAACATTTTGGGTTTATCCACTGACTTCTTGAGCTTTTTTATCCCGGGACAGGCTGCGGCGATTGTCAATCGGATGAAGGAGCGCAGTAAGGTGCTTCTTAGCACTGATGGCCCTCAGCATAACGTGATAAAGATCAAGCCGCCTCTCTGTCTGACAGAGAGAGACGTTGACGATGTGATAGAAGGTTTGGATGAAGCTCTGACGGCGCTCTATCCCCAACAAGCAAAAGGAAACACTTAGGAGACGGCTGCGCAAGAGAGGCACACACCAAAGAGGGAAGAGAGAGAATGGAGAGGCGACTTGATGGAAGAAGAGAGAAAGATACGCCTACGGGCCTCGCTTCTCCCACTCTCTTGGGCCGCGCCTTGGTCTCTGGACCAGACGGGAAGAGTGGCGTCTTTTATAAGAGGAGAAAGAATGAGAGAGAATCTCGCCATGGAGGGAAATGACTGTCTTTCTTGTAAGTGAAGGTCTTGCGGCGTTCGCTTCTCGCAACCTGTCCAGCCTTCTCTCTCCTTCTCTCGGTGGAGAAGGCTGCTGCTGCTGCGGAGAAAGGACGTCCGCTCAGTGTCCTCTGTAGTGAGAGATCAGAGAGAGAGAGAGAGACGGGGGGAAGAGAGAGAGAGAACTCCAGATGAAATCCTCTTTCTCTCCCGTGAAAATAAAGGTAAAGAGAGACTGCTGCTGTTCCTCTTGGCCCAGTGTTTGCCCTCAATAATGAGAACATCATAGAAGCCTAGCCAAGGTAGCTACATCATTAGGGTCAGGGCTCGCATTGCCTGGCGATATCAAGGCTTGAGCAATGGATTATGGGTGTTTCCCTTCCTTTTCTCTTTTTCTCTCTCTTTCTCTCTCTATCTCACCCCTTTTTCTCCTCTTGGCCCCTCCCACTTCTGGTCTCTCTCTCTCTCTCTCTTCTTCCTTGGGCCCTCCTCTCTGTATTCTTTCCTCCCTCTCTCTCTCTGTGCCTGTGTATCTCTCAATTTCTCCTTCTATCTATCTATCTCCCTCTCCGTTAATTTTCCCTCTCTCTTCCCACGCTGTCTTCTGTCTTTCTCTCTCTCTGCTATAAGGAGCCAGAAAGAACATCCCTCCACTGGTCTATCTCTACCATGGTCACTCCTATGGAGCTCACAAGGAGCAGTCCCATAGCTCTTTGCGAGAGAGATAAACTCTTTTCTCTCCTGCGTCTTTCCTCTTCTCTTTCTCCAATCAAGGTCTGCCTGTATATTTTCTTAAGTAGTCACTGCCTTGAACTTTGTCTCAGTTGTTTCATTAATAGAGAGAATGAACTGAGTCTTCAGACTGCCAGCAGAAGAGACTCCCACTCTCTCGCTCAGTTTGGACCTCTGTCTTCTCTTCTTATCTTTGTCCCTTTCTCCTGAGACTCTCTCTCTTTCTCTCTCCCTCTTGACAAGGAATGAGGTTCCTCTCTGGTAACCCTAACGATTAACCACCTTTACCTAACTCATCCAATTATCAGCAGGGCCTAGACATTTAGAGCGAGGAGGTCTCTCTCTCTCCTGTTCAGCAACTAGATCTTCTTCTCTCTTTGCCTCTCTCTCTCTTTTTCTTAACCTTGAAGTGTATCAAACGTTTTTTGCAGAGGAAAACAGTAGTGAGGTTTAAAGCTAAGCCAGCTCGGGAGTCAAGCTCCTTTCTCGCTAGGTTTTGAACTTTGCAGTTTGAATCTCTCTCTCTCTCTCTTTTTCCCGTCCTGTCTTTCTTCCTGTCTCTCTCTTTTCGCCGCTTTGGTCGCAAGATGTCCTTCTTATTCTTTATCTTTCTTCTCTCTCTCCACATATTGGAAGCCTTCTCTCTCCCGCCTTCACTCCTCCATCTCCAGCTAGTTCGCGAAGATCGCATTGAACGTCTCATTCTGCACGGGGCTGCCTTCCTTCACGGTGGAGATGGGAAGATGGAGGTTGAGATTGTTGTCCTGCAAGTATTTGACGGCAATGTTGATGGCACTTCTCTTCTCTCTCTCGGAGGCCTCTCTCCCTAGCCAGAGAATGATCTCTACCGCTGTGTCCACGAGGAAGACATCCTTGGAGTCTAACATCGAGCGCAGGAGCTCTCCCTGAGCTTTGAGAGAGAAAGAGAGAGAGCCCGAAGCATCCGAGATGCGGAAGAGCTTTCCCTCTCCCATTTCTGGTGCATGGCGCTCGATAGGAGCCTGAATGAAGAGAGAAAGAGAGACAGAGAGAGCGTGTTTGAAGAAACTTAATATTAGCCCAGCCTTAGGAAGTTAAGGACAAAGAGAGCGAGAAAGAGAGAAAGAGAGAGACAGAGAGAGAGAAAGAGAGAGAGAGAGAAAGAGAGAGAGAGAGACTGACAATAGCCCGTTCGAGACCTTTCGGGACCAAGAAGAAGCGAAGCAGAGGCCAGAGGACGGTAGAAGGGCCACTTGACAAGAAAGGTGAGAAGCTGAAGAGAGAAGCTAGAAGAGAGAGAGACAGAGAGAGAGAGAGAGAGCAAGAGAATGAGATAAGAGAAACGCAGACCTGAATGGGCCCCTTTCCGCCGAGCAGCCGCCAGAAGTCTTCCGACTCCGCGGAGCCTTTCTTCGCTTTTCCGTTTCTCTCTCGGACAATAGATTCCATAAGAGTTGCTGCCTTGTTCCTCTCGAAAGGAGAAGACTTCTCCCCTGCGAAAAGAGAGAGAAAGAGATAGAGAGATAGGAACAGAGAGAGAGGGAGAGATAGAAAGAACAAGTGAAAGGAAGAGGGGGAGAGGGTAAAGACAGACAAGAGACAGAGGAAGATAGGGCGCGAAAGAGAGAATGAGAGTGAGAAGAGAGAGGATGAGAGAAAGTGCGAGATGTCCGCATAGCTGTTTCTTTCGTTGTTTCCTTTTTCCCATCTTCCTCATCTTTCGAACATTGTTGCTACTCGTTTTCTCCCTGATGTGAGTGGCATCCACTCTCATGATCCATTCTCTTCCTCTTCTGTGGCACTCTCTCTCTCTCTCTCTCATATCTCTTGCTCCGTTTCTCTCCACTTCTCTCTCTCTCTTTTGCTCCGTACTGGTAACTTTATCTCTCCCTTTGGTAGCTTTCGCTGTCTCTCTTGGTCAGCATCTCGGCGCTTGAGGCGTTTGCCCAATGCCCTTACCCTCTCCTTCTCTCTCCATTTTGTCTCTCTCTCCTTCTCTCTCTCTCTTTCTTTCTCTTTCTCTCTCTGATACTACTCACCGTCCCACTGATAGACTAGAGTTCCAGCATCGAGGATAAAGCAGTCTCCTTGGTTGAGGGAAGAGCGTGCCAAAGGAACGTCGAAGGCTCTCACCGTCTTCTCGGTCTTCACAATCTGCACAATATCCGCGAGAGAGAGAGAGAGAGAGAGGGAGAGAATGAGGGAGAGACAGAGAGCGAGGGAGACACAGAACGAGAGAGAAAAAACGGAGAGAGGAAGAGAGAGAGAGAGAGAGAGAGAGAGAGTAAAGTGTCATAAGTCAGTGTGGTGATGGAAGACTGAACAGAAGAGTGAGAGAGAGAGTCTGTAACATTAGCTTTAGCGCCAGGTCCAATAAGTGAATATCTTCAGAAGAGATAAGACGATGCTGCAGGTGCCAAGTGAAGAAAAGAATCTCTTTCCGTCTCTCTCTCCCAATCCTTTCCTCTCTCTCTCTCTCTCTCACACTAACTCTCTCTCTCTCTCCTTCCATCTCTCTCTCTCTCTCTTTACCTGCAGGAGTCTAGGCTTGTATTTCTCTGGCTCGACGTGACGGAATCCTGTCTCCACGCCTCCCTTAAGATACTTCAGACCCTGAGGGAAGTAGCTCTGGAACTGCTTCGATTCGCTCCCCATCACCTCGCGGTGCTGGATCGGCTCACCTAAAAAAAAAACAAGAGAGAGAGAGAGAAAGAGAAAGAGAGATTGTGTGTGTGTGTGTGTGTGTGTGTGTGTGAGAGAGAGAGAGAGAGAGAGAGAGAGGTGGGGTTTGGGGCAAGAGAAAGTGTCCGGAGCGAAAGATTGAGGGAGTGAGACAGAGAGAGACAGAGAGAGAGATGAAGGGAAGCGGTAGCAAGGGACGAATCGCGAAAGAGGAGGAGAAAGGAGAAGAGAGGGAGGGTCAGTAGGGGAGGAGACTGGCTTAGGGATAAGACCATGAGAGAAGAGGAGAGAAGATAATTGAAAGCTAAATGCAAAAAGAAGCAAGGGGAAGGACGAGAAAGGAAGATAGGGAGGAAAGAAAATGAGGAGAGAGAGAGAGGGAAAGGGAGAGAGAGAGAAAAGAGCTCAAGAGAGAATCGGAATTGCTGCACTTCATACCGTCAAAGAAGTCATCGAGCTCGACTGTCTTATAAGCCGCAGTGCCCGCCTCGTCCTGGGTCGATTCCTCTCCCAACCAGAAGTGAATGTGGTGCACCAGCTTAGGGGCTAAAGGAGAGAGGGAGAGAGACAGAGAGAGAGAGAGAGAGAGAGAGAGAGAGACAGAAAGGACCGGAGACGGGGACAGAAAGAGAGAGAGTATTAATGGAGAAAGTATGAGCAAAGAAAACATTGTCGGGGCAGTCAAAACATGGACAGAGGGAAGTCAGGCAGGATCGGACGAGAGAAAGCATAGAAAGAGAGAGGAAGAATAGAAAGAGAGAAAAAATGAATGAGAAAGAGGAAGAGAGAAAGAGTGAAAGGAATAACGAGCAAAAGAAGAGAAAGACATGGGGAGTTGTAAAGAGGAGAAGAGAGGACAAAGAGAAGACAACCGATGCAGGAAAGACGGGAGACGTAACCTTCAGGAGCTAGTAAATTATCTAGAGCAGAAGAGAGGTTGGCTATCAGTCGGCTGAAGAGAGCTCTCTTCTCTCTCTATTGTCTCTCTCTCTCCCCTCTCTCTCGTCTCTCTCTCTCTCTCTCTCTCTCTCTCTCTTTTTCTCCCTTACCGTCAGGCATCTTGAGCGTGTAGAGCACGATGTAGCTGTCTCCCTCATAGAAGGTTCCGAACTGTTCCCTAGGCCAGCGTTTCAGCTTGAACTGCTCCACCCGCCAGATCTCGAGACCTGGACTCTGACCTGCATCTGGGGAAGGAAGGACCGAGGGACACAGGCGGGAGAAGGAAGCTTTTAAATCTCTCTCTCTCTCTTTCTCTCTCTCTCTCTCTCTCTCTCTCTCTCTCTCTCTTTATTTCTCTCTCTCTCTTCTCTCTCTCTATGGCTCTGGTCTCTCCTTGAAATACACAGAAGGCTGTCACTCTCACTGCTAAAGCTGAATACTTCTCTCTCTCTCTCTCTCTCTGTCTCTCTCTCTCTCTCTCTGTCTCTCTCTCTCTCTCCCACCTTGTATCTCTCTCTCTCTCTACCTTTCCAGTTCGGTTCCTTGGCTGCTGCGGCCTTCCTGGCTGCCTTGTCCAGATCACTGCCGATGGCGAAGACGTTCGTGTCTTCAATTCGTAGGCCGCTAGGGCGCCGCTCTGCCATTGTAGAAAGAGAAAGAGAGGGAGACGAGGAAAGAGAGGCAGGGAGATGAGCTGCGGAAGAAGAGAGCGAGCGTGTCCTTTCTGGGCTGCGCAATATCGGGGATAAAGGCGGAATGACCAGAGAGTAGAGTTTGATCCTCCTGCTGCACTCGAAACAGCCAGGATTACTATTCGAGAGATATTGGAGACAGAGAGATAATGAGAGAGAGAGAAGAGGGAGAGAGAGGGAGGGGTGGAGACAGAGAGAGAGAGAGAGAGAGAGAGCGTGGGGGGAAGGGGGAGAGAGAGGGAGGGAGAGACAAGACAGAGAGAGAGAGACAGACAGAGAGAGAGACCGAGAGAGAGAAACAGAGAGAGAGAAACCGAGAGAGAGACAGAGAGAGAGAAACAGAGAGAGAGAAACAGAGAGAGAGAGACAGAGAGAGAGAGACAGAGAGAGACCGAAAGGGTGGAAGATCCATGTCTCCATGTCATCAGGATCTCGATCCAGGCTGTGCAGTTCAGAAGCCCCCCAAACCCACCTCTAACACACAAATCAGTCCTTAAACGCAGTATCTCTCTTGTCAAAGCCCATACATATTACTCTAACAATACCCAAACACAGCAGAGGTGCTTGCCTCACAACTCTTCCACGGAATGCGCCTACAAACCCTGAGCAGAGAGCGTTACATTGACTTCTGCCACTCCTGTTGTAGTTGTTATCTTGTAGGCTATGTACAACTATGGAGTCGCAGACGCACTGATGACAGTGCTGAAAGGTTATACAGGATAGAGACAGAGCAGAGAGAGAGAGAGAGAGAGAGACAGAGCGAGGGAGGGAGAGAGAGAGAGAGAGACGCGAGAGAGAGAGGGAGAGAGAGAGAGAGACGAGAGAGAGAGAGAGAGAGAGAGAGAGAGAGAGAGAGAGAGAAGAGAGCAATCAAGCGAGACGGAGAGAGCAAAGGGAGGGCATGAGAGAGAGAAGGCAAAAGAGACAGAGAGAGAAGAGAGAGAGAGAGAGAGAAAGAAGCTAAGTTGCAGCCTCCAGCTCTTGGGTAGCTACATCTTGGCTCTCTTGCGGGAGAGAGGGTGACGAAGGACTGGAAAGGACGTGAGCTGACGGCTGAGGAGAGAAAGAAGTCTCTCTTCCTTCGCCATCCGAGTGCCGCCAAACCAGCAGCTTTCCATTGCTCTATGAGCGCCGTCTCTCCTGCTTCTGTCCCTTCTGACTCTTCTTCTCTCTCGTTCCAGGGCTTGTCTTCTTCTCCTTTCCAGCTCTGTCTCTCTCTCCCAAGACTGCCAGACAAGCCTGCACGATATCTTCAGTGCTGAGGAAGGTCAGAACCTGTCCCAGAGGATTGTAAGTGCGCGGCGCCGCGACACAGCGCCAGGAGGCAGGCAGGAGCTCCTCGGACTGAAGGCGGGTTACTGTCCCCGCCAGGGGGTGGAGTCCTTCCTTGCAAATGTCAGCGAAGACGACGGAAGAGAAGGAAGGGAGCACCGCTTTCAACCCCTGGGGGACGGCGCTAAGGTAGGGCGAGTCGATCACCACGACACCGTCCACTCCGTGCTCCTCCTGCAAGACTCTCTGCGCCTCCAGGGAGCTGATTACTCCGTTACCTGTTAGAGAAGAGAGAGGGAGAGAGAGAGAGAGAAGGAGAGAAAAGAGAGAGACGGAGAAAGAGAAAGGTGGAAAGAGAGAGACAGAGAATGGGGGTCAGAGACGCTTCAGAGCAATGAGAAGGAACCATAGCCACCAGAATCTCAGAAGAGTGAAAAAGATCTCACTGTTTGCAAGAGGATGGAAAAAGGAACAAGGAGAGGAAAGGAACAGCAACATTCATCCGTGGTGGGAAGGGAAGAGGGTAGCAGGAGAGACGCCTGGGCTATTCGCAAGTAGTCAGACGTTAGAGTTCTCGTGAGAAAGACGACGATGATAAGGAAAGAAAAGATCACAAGGAACTAGGCAGAATTGGCATAGAGAGAGCAGGACGCCATAGAACGGAGAAAGCTTTCTAGTGGCCGGCAGAGAATTTAGAGAGACTCAAATCGTGCCTCTCTCTGTGTCTCTCTCTCTCTCTCTCCCTCTTCCAACTTGGTCTACGTGCTCACCGTAGGAAACAATAGCGAGATCCTCGCCCTCTCCATAGGTCCTCACGGCATCAAAGTCCATGTGTTCCTCGAGGGCAGGGTAGCGGGAGAGCCAGCGATCGTCCTTGTTGAAGAGATGACGGCGCGCTAAGAGCGCTGTGCAGTCCACTGACATCACCACTCGCCCTCGCATGGCCTGTTGGATGCAGTACCTGAGGGAGGAAGATGGGGAGAAGGGTGAAGGTGTAGGCAAGATGTGAGATGAGAGAGATAGAAAGAGACGAAACCGAAAAGGAGAGCGAGTAAGGAGTGAGAGAGAGAGAAAAGAAGAGAGAGAGAGAGATTTGGAACTTCCACCTAGTTGCGGGAGGTAATCGGAGCACACCCACCTATTGCTCTTGAAGAAAGAGGGGACACAGATAAAGCAGGAGGCGACTACGAGAAGAATGAAAGACCGAGGGAGACAGAGAGAGAGAGAGAGGCAAAAAATGACAGAGCACGGGAGAGAAAAAGACGAAAAGAAAGATAAAGTCATGACCAATAGAGGCGAGAACTCTCTGGAGGATGGGGCAGCTCACCTCATGCCCTTGACATAGTCCTCGCCATTGGAGTAGCAGACAACATCCACGCCAGGCGGGATGTGCAGCTGGTTGTGAGTGTGGAAGTTCCCACCGAAGAGGCCGCGGTCAAAGCCTTGGAGCCGCAGCAGCATCCCCGCCGGCGCCTGCCCAGCGCTCAGCCAGTTCAGGATCGCCGCCTCCTCGAACATATCGAAACCACAGTCCAAGTACTTGGCGTACGGGATCTCCACGATAGGGAGAAGGCCTGCCAGAGATGAGAGAAGGAAGAGATGAGTGAGGACGGGCCTAGCCAAGCAATAAAGTTCAGGAGGGAAGAATGTAGAAATATGGGGAACATTTACAATGACAGAGTGACTTTTTCTCTTTCGTTTCTCTCTCTCTCTCTCTCTCTCTCTCTCTCTCTCTCCTCCTTTTCCTCTCTGGTTTTTCTTTCTTTCTCTCTCCTCCTTTTCCTCTCTGGTGTTTCTTTCTTTCTCTCTCCTCTCTCTCGCTCTCTCTGTCTCTGACTCTTGCTCACTCTCTCTGTCACTTACTCTCTCCTTCTCTCACTCACCTGCCTGGGCGTACCCTATACCCGCGCCAATCAGCGTTGTCTCATCTGGAGGGAAGTCTCTCACTCTGAGGGGGAACTTGTCCTTTAGTCCCTCGGTCACCGCGTAGTAACCTCCGTGCCCGACGTCTTCTCCAATGTAGACAAGCTGCGGGTAGAGAGAGAGAAGCTCCTCAAACACTGAGTTCATCTGCTTCCGCATCACCTGTGGCCTCGATGGTGCTGACGGTGGAGTTCCCTCTGGCTATAGAGAAAGAAGGGCAGAGTGAACGCGGTCAGGGGTCTTTGGGGAAGAGAGAGAGAATGCTTTATGTGTGTGTGTGAGAAAGACAGAGACAGAGAGAGGAAAAAAGAAAGTCCTTGTCAGGCTAAGAGACCAGTAGAGAATTTCAAGCCTTATACTAAAGAGGAAAGAAGGTAGCGCCAAAAGGAGGAAGGCGTTTAGGTTCCTCGGATACAGCGAAGTATGAACTGTGTAGCCCTTCCCAGCAGAGAGGACAAGCCATCTTCAAGAAATAGGGTGAGGAGAAGGGAGACAGAGGGAGAGAGAGAGAAAGGGGCGGGGGAGAAAGAGGAAGAGGATGAACTGAAGGGCCAAGCGCCGTTGACTGCTCACCTTCTGATAAGGTCGAAGAGGCTGACTGTTCCGCTTGATCATCTCCTCTCTGGAGGTGATCTTGGGCTCTGTCACTGCCTGTTCAAAGGCTGCCTCGACCTTACTCTTAATCTCTCGCACTGTCTCCTGAAGCTCTGCCGGCGAGAGGACATCAAACTCCACGGCTTGGGCACAAAGAGAGAGAAGAGGGTTCTTCTCTCTCACTCCTTCTATCTCCTCTTGGGTCAAATACGCAGCCTGACGGTCAGTGGCGGCATGTCCAAACCTTCTGGGAAGATTCTGGTAGACAATTGTGGCGGGCCGGGACTGGCGCCTCACGTACTCGGCCGCCTCCTGCGTCTTCTGATAGACATCGAGCGCGTCCCATCCATCTGCGTAGTAGACTGGCATCCCCAACCGTCGCCGCACGAACTCCCTAAAGTAGGAGTGAGTTGAGGTGCAAGAGAAAGAGAGAGAGAGCGAAAGAGAGAGAGAAAGAACGAGAGAGGGAGAGGGAGAGAAAGGACGAGAGAGAGAGAGAGAAAGAACGAGAGAGAGAGACACAAAGAGAGAGACACAGAGAGAGACAAAAAGAGAGAGCGGGAGAGAGGAAGAGAGGGGAGTGTGTGTGGAGAAGAGAGAGAAAAAGGAACAAGAACGTGATGATGGGTTAGAGTCGAAAGAGTAGATAATTGACTCTACCACTACAGACAGAGTCACTCTCTACCTCACCTGAGCCAGCCATTGCCCTTGAGCGAGATGCAGATGTCATTGTCAGAGATACCGAAGAGCACGGGGCACTTGACGGCGTTGAACTGCGCGTACTCTGCCAGGTTGGCCGCCGCCAGGAAGTGCGCATTGTTGACTGATCCGTCTCCCACACTGACGAAGCTGAGGAAGTCGGACGGGAAGCGGGAAGGCACTCCCAGGCGACGGGCCAAAGGAGCAGCCAGCGCCCTGCCCACCGCGGGCGAGGCCTGAGAGGCGAGCGTTGAGGTCACGAGGAAGTCAAAAGGTCCGCCGCCGATGGAGCAGTGCGCGCCGCCAGTGACGGGGTCCAGCGCTGAGACCGTGAAGCCCCTGGCGCGGTCGAGGAGGATCTCCTCTAAAGTCCGCCCGCCCCGCAGCTGTCGAACCAGCTGAGCGGCCACGTGACGATAATGAAGGGCCAGCCCGTCCGTCGGCCTGTACGAAGAAGAGAGAGAGAGAGAAAGAGAGAAGTCAGAAGAGTGAAGGGAAGAGAATAGGATATTGAGGAGCGAGCGCCTTGGTGAGAAGGTAGAGAGAAAGAGAGAGAGAGATAGAACGGAACAACGCGAGTAGTTGAGTGAGAGAAGCTACCTTTGGCAGACTAACTCCCTATTGAGGGCTAGGAGAGATGAGAGAAAAGGAGAAGAGAGACAAAGAAAAAAGAGAAGTCGAATCCCGACTGAGTCTTTCTCTCTTTCCCTCACCTCAAGGCAAGGGCGATTGCCCCCAGAAGCTCCTCTCCTCCTGGTCCTATAGTGTAGAAGCCCTGACCCAGAGCAGACGCCACGCGGCTCTCCACATGTAGCGCGAAGGTGCTCACCGCGCCTTCCACCAGCCATCGCAGCTCCTCAGCGCTCAGCCCAGCCTCAGACAGAGAGGAGAGGGAAGAAGAGGAGGGCGGGAGGGTGGCGCGGAGGGCTTCAGGGTCCGCGATCTGCTGCTGGAAGCGCTGCCATTGCTCGACCTCTGGCAGCTTCTCGAGCTCAGCGCCGCGCTCCAGGCGCAAGGCGGCGAGAGAGGGAGCGGGAGGCGATGATGAGAAGGAGCGGCAGAGAGGGCGCAGGCCCGTCAGCCGACGCTTCAGTCCGCGCAGCGCCAGCATCGCTGAACGGTCAAGAGCAGCAGGAAGAACAGGAACCGAGAGGCCACAGAGGAGAGAGAGACACACACAGAGAGAGGAGAAAGGCGGCACTAAGTCTGGGAGGAGGAAGGCGGAGTGAGAAAGGAAATCTGAGAGAGAGAAAGTGGGTTGTGCAGTTCAATCTTCAGTAAGGAAAGGCGAGCGAGCAACAGAAGGGAAACTGGAGCGGTGCTCACGGCCAAGAGACAAGACAGTGCCACTCCTGGCGGCAAGGAGGCAGCAGCAGAGTACGAAAAGAGGGAGGGAGCGCGCGGGAGAGAGGGAGAGGGAGAGAGAGAGAGAGA
>FLMG01002346.1:7660-23070 GCA_900088475.1 Hyphochytrium catenoides
TGCCCTAGGTCACCCACTCGGAATGACGGGCGCACGGCAAATTGCGACGCTTCTTCCTGAGATGAAGAGACAGAATGCTCGTTATGGAGTTGTATCTATGTGCATCGGTACTGGCATGGGTGCCGCCGCAGTCTTTGAGAAAGCCGACTAAGCTGATATTGAGATTAGAGCAGATAATCTTCTTTATGATTGTTCCCTCAGCTAGAGAGACGCTGCTTACATTAGCAAATAAATAACCATTCGCCGTCACGCGTTCATTTGCTAAGACGTGACGACGCAAAGGAAGGGGTTACAAGCTGCAGACAAGGCTCAAGTGCTATCCTCCAAACCCGCTCCAGGACAGTGCTCATGTCTCCGGGTGCTGAGGAGTGTCCGCGGTGTAGATATACTCAGAGCCTACACTCTCTTAACCTTTGCACTGTCCGGAGGTCTTCACTAGGTCAATCCACCCAACTTTTCAACCATGAAGCGCTTGCTGAACTCTCCCTGGGTAATGACACAGGTGAAATCAGTGTCCCTCCCAAGTACCGCCCTCTGGAGCCGATGAGAGTCATAGTGGGGGTTCCTCTCTCTCTCCCTTCTCACTTTCTCCTTGAGCTCCAACAGGAAATTGAGTCGATCGCTAAGAACTCTTTTACCGTCCGTGACAACGCCCTTGTGGCCACATAAGACAGTATCGAAATCAAAGGAAAGAGCCCTTCTTAAACTCTCAATTTCCTGGTTCGGATCCTGATCGAATCGGCAAAGAACTGGGAAGCGGCTGACGTACAGATCTCCGGCCACTAGGCAGCCCCTCTCGGGAAGAAGTAGGGAGAAGTGATCTGGGCAGTGTCCAGGTGTTGGAATAGGAACGAGCGGTTCTCCGGTGGAAAGAATGATCTGCGGAGAATATAGGAGGTAGTCACAATGCAGAGAAAGGGAGAGTTAGACCTTGCGAATGACCAACGACTGGTTGTTTATGATCATCAGGCATCTCTTCAGACCGTTCGTGACACACCGGAGTGAAGGGTGTGCCCTGAGAAGTTATCCACAAGCAGGTCCAGAGGACAAAGACTGCGCTAAGAGAGACAGAGCGAGCAAGAAGCATGGCGGATGCCTCGAAACCCTCGCGAAAGTGGGAGAGTAGGGCTGATGGAGAAGATGCAACTTAGAAGTCCTGTTCAACGTTTTCTTACTTGCTCAGGGAACTGCGTCACTTCCACTTGAGGGGGCCTACCGAAGAAGATGTGCCTGTAAAGGCGCATGGAATAACCACCAGACAAGGGCAGGACCGCTTGTCTCGAGCTGTACACCGAGACACCCAGAGCTTCCTGCAGGTAGAAGGCGTTCCCACTGTGATCCTCATGGTGATGGGTTACGTAGACAGCGCGAACGTTATGTTTTTTTGCGTAAGGGACCACAGAGCGCCTCTGATTTGGGGAGCCTAACAACAGATTGAGATATCATTAAGAGGCAACCGTGGCGTAGCACAGGATCCGAGTGCTAAGGTCTTTGAAGGAGGACGGAGATGGACTTAAGCAAGAGTAAGAAAGTAGGAGAGACAACGTGGAAAGTGAGAGGGGAAGAGGAGCGGGCAAAGAAAGAAAGAGAGAGAGAGAGAGAGCAGGTGCAACGCTTCCGATTGGTGCACGAGAAAACGGCTCCTTACCGCAATCAAGCAGAGTATCCCCTATTCTATAAAACCAGGAAGCGGTGTTAATGAAGAAAGGGAACCGCCCGCAGCGGACACCCTCAATGCCTCTAAAAGTAGTGGTTCCTACGATTGGCATCGTGATAGAACTGCTGCTGCTCGGGCGCCCTATCTGAGGTCATGTCAAGAATGGACAATCATGGTCTGGCGCAGAAGTGAGCCTCTGTGGCTGTCGCCACCATTTCCTCTCACGTTGTCTTCTCGCGTCTCAAACAGCAGCACGTGAGAATAGCCGCTTGTCTGCCACGGCCGGCGTGGCGCTGCTCGACCTGTCTCCTTCCTGTCATCGTCAAACAGATCAGCTAGGTCTCATCATCTCTGTCCCTTCCGCCTTCCCACCTCTCCTTTCCCATCTCTTTCTCTCTCCTGCGCTCTCCCTCACTCTGTCTCTTCTCTATCAACGCTCACTAATCTCCCTTCCCTCTTCCTTCACTCGCCTCGAGATCTCTCTCTGTTAGTCTGTCTCTCAATTCCCTGCCTTCTCTCTCTCCATCTCCCTATTCCCTTGCTCTCTCTGTCTCTCACCCTCTCTGTATGGGTGAGACGGGAACAGAGATGCGACCCCTCACACAAATGCTGATGGTCCCAAACGACACGACAGTCCAGGTATTACTATGACAACTAGCCCTCTTTATTATATCTACACCCCAGAGGCTATTACTACACTATTTCTCGCCATCACGTGTCGTGGTGCCGACGTGAATAAACCATAGCCGTTAGCCCCTAGAAGCGGTTGACGGCTATGGGGTTTGTAACGGTCTTCAAATAAGGATAGTGACGCTAGCGGCTATTTGGCGGCGGAGCAGATGATGGGGCGAAGAGGAAAACAGGAGATTGAGGTCCAGAGACTTCGCCATGGCAATTCTGAAGCTTTGTCATCCTGCTTCTTGGCATTGGCTTCTCTTTCTCTTTCCTTTGTACGGTAGCACTCGTGTAAGGTTAAGTTATAAGGGATGGGGCATGTAGGCAAAGCTGCGTTGTCTGCATAAGGCTTTCGGATGAGTCTTCAGGGCTGTTAGGTCCAGCCTTCGCCCCCGATGGAGGGAGGTAGAAGGACGTCCCGGCTTCGGCCATTACCTCCTTCCACCTCAGGTAGCAGTTCTAGCCCTCAAATTCCCAGTGCGGTTGCGTCATTCCGAAGCTCTTTGGCCAGAAGTAGTAAGGCGTCTCCAGACAAGGGAGAAGACAGACCAGAGCTTACTGGCGAAGCTTGCCCAACCACGGTTCACAAGCCCGCTGGCGCTGCAAATAAAGCCTTTCTATTCGAGGTAGCCATTTGATCCCCTTCTCCGTTTTGAAGTAACCATCTCAAGACCTATTGCAGACACCTTCAAGGAACAGAAGGACCAGTACCCCAGACTTAGATAATAATGCAAATGACAGCTCCATCTTTCGCTTTGCCTCGAGGAAGGAAGAGAATGATTGCGAATCGATGAGAGAAGGGAAATCCCAACAAATAGAACCCAAGATAACGAACGGATCTCAGGCTTGGTCCAACAGGATTGTTAAGCCTTCTGAAGAGATATATGGCAAAGGTCATGCTGCGCCCGATGAGGTCTTACAAGTAAGTCGATGCCTCCGCTCTTCATACATCACTACTGGCCCTGAGCTGATTGGCTTTGCCTTTGAAGAATTCACTAAGGCAGAACGCGGCGCTGAGGGCAGCCTGGGGGAATTATGACTCGATGTTTGATAAGCTCCTTGTTTCAGCTGAAAATGGCAACGTTAGGGCCGTTGCGGCACTTTTAGAGCTTGGCATTGCAGCTGACAAGCCTCGCGGACGGGTGAGTCAGAATAATGGTGTCATCCTCATCTTCAACCTGCGGAAGATTGGGTTTAACTAATGGTGGACCGTCAGCATTCGTTTACAGCCTTACACTATGCCTGTACCCGTGGACATTTGCAAGTAGCAAGAGAGCTTCTAGCCAGAGGAGCTGACCCCAACGCTCTTACCAAGGTAACCAGTACTGACCCTTTGAGAGTCTTTCGCTTCATAGGAAGCCTGACACACCTGCCTTTCTACTGTCAATAGGACCGGGAAACCGGCTTGCATCTTGCCGCATATCATGGCTTCTTAAGCATAGTAGAGCTCCTCTTAGATTATGGAGCGGACGTAAATGCTACGAATGAGGTCTGAGAACATAAACTAAGCCTCGTCGAAGAATTTACCCTTACTAGGTTTGCTCTTGTGCTTGTACAGTATGGAGAGACAGCGCTCTTTAATGCTGCCCGACAAGACCAAGTGGCGGTTATTCGGCTCCTCATCCAGCGGGGCATTGATGTGAACATAGAGAACAAAATTGGGGATTTGGCAATAGACGAAGCCGACCGCCAGAGGGCCAAACAAGCCTTTCAAGCAGGTAGCGTAGAATCCGCTAGAAACCTTCTTCCCTTATCCTACAAATAACTAAGCCAATGCTGCAGAGTTCTTAGGCGCAACAGGCGTGCTACGCCTAAAGCAGGGCCTTCTCCACAGAGTATTCAGCTACTTAGATGCAAGGTAACAGAAGACTTGTTTCTGTGCTCTGGGTACACAACGTACCCTTCCTCTATACTATGAACCTAACTTCAACTCAGGACTCTATCCCGGGCAGCTACAATATGCGGGCCCTGGCATCGTTGCGCTGAAAGCAGGTAGGGAGAATATTTTGGCTTAGCTATTGTTGAGACTGATAGCGGCCTCTCACGTAGTGACCTTTGGGAAGCACTCGGTGTCAGGCGTTGGGAGCTTTCTCTCAAAGCAATGGTTGGGTTCGGTTCTTCGCCACTGGCGACAATGAACTTTCTCGGTAAAGGACGAAAGAAACGACCGACCACGACGGGGACCGCTCTAAGTCGCATGGGAGTAACCCGGATGGAGCTAGAGGGCCAGCAGCAGAATGAACAAGTTGAAAGCACCAGACCTGCTACTGCTCGCCGCTAATATCATGCTCCAGTCAAAGCCGAATATCGTTAGTTGTACTCATCCCATCTGGCACTTCAGCCATAGCTTCTGAGTCTGTGAGGACCGGAGTCTTGTTGGTCAGAGGATGCCATTCGCACGTCAAAGGACTGGGCTATCGCCTCCACAGCAGCTACCGCCTTCACCTATCACGCCAGTATTGGCTTCAAGCGCTGAGCCATGGAACGTTAAACTGCGTTACATATGAACGCTTTAACCTTTCCGGGATTCTTACCACTGTTTCCTTAGCTAGTACTAATGAACCAATTTTTCGACCTCCTGAGTCCCGTCAGTCTGAGCTCTTGCGGAAAGTGGAGGTCGTTATAGTCAGGAAAGGGTGGGCTGCGAAGGTGCTCCCCTTCATGGACATATGCAGTGGCGCCATTTCTTCTTCAGCACCTGTATCCTGCTCTTTTCCTCCTCCTTCTGCAACAGGACTCATTACCTCCTCTTCCCTGTTGTTAGCCATGATCCCAGCTTCTCCAATGATGCCTGCCCAAGTCAAGAGAGCTTATGAGCCTCCTCGACGTCGCCAGCCCTTGATGATCGTCCACGCCCAGTCCTGCGACGGCGGCAGCTCTGCGTCATTATCGTCGCGTGCTTCAAGGTCATGTCCAAGCTCCACAATAGCCTCCTCAAAGGGCTCCGAACGTTCGTCCTCAGCTGCACCATGAGCCGCCATGGCTGCACGCTGGTCTCTTGTTCGCTCCACTAGACTACGGTCCGCTTTATAATAAGGTGTTCTTCTCTTTTTTATCTGACTTAATCGTCGTATCTTAGAAGAGATAGAAGTAGCTTCCTTATAATTCTTTTCCCTGACGGCACTAGTAGTAATCTTCTTCTGCTGAGAGACAGCCGCAGGAAACCCACGTTCGTCCTTGTAAGTCAGGATGCAAAGCTTGAAGGCGCATTTAACTCGCAAGTATAAATCTAGCTGAATGCATCCACCTCCATTCATCCAAGCCCTCGGTAGAGGAAGCCATTTGGTGGTAGAACGGCTCAGAGCTTTGATAATGGCAGAGTTGGGTAAGGACATCCGTCACCAATAAGTTGATCTGATCGACGAAGCAGAATAGGAACATAACTCTCAGCCAGCGCTTTGCAGAAGTCGCCGTGCTCGTGCCCATTGATAACCATCAGCATCGGTAAGAACCGCCCAATAGCCCAACCGTTAGACCGGAGCTGCATATGATGCCTTCCAACGACTGGGCAATAGCTAGGCCGTCTTTTCGAATGCCGCACTCTACAGAACCATAAGTCCACTGTAGACGACATATTAGCGAAACACGGGGAATGTGGTGTCTGGCGTTGTTTTCCCAGGACCACAGACTAGACTAACACGGCCGTCACGATGCTTTTGAGCCAAGAGATCGGCCTTGTTGCCAGCATTATGGCACTCAGCTCTGCGATCAAGTATGACGGTCCTCAGGGCCTTACTGGTTGGAATGGCTTCGGTATCTGGGGAGGGTGCGCCGACGCTTTTTCCGCTCTTCTTTCTGTTGAGATATCCTGGCAGTCGATGCTGACGATACCGGAGAGGATTCACGCGGCGATGACGACCGAGGGTACCAATGAGCCCCGTCTGAGCTAACGTAGGGAGCACAGCCGCGGCACCATCATGGTACTTAGTGGCGTCCGGTTTCGCTTAGCTGGAGCAAAGGGGCCTCTCTTCAGATGACTATCCATAGCATCCTTTCGACCTGCAACAAGCGTGCTGTTGTGGGACATTGTCCGGATCTGCTTTCATGAGCTCGAGCGCAGTGCTTGCAGACTGCCAATGGGACAGTCTTGTTCTTCATTTGGTTGGTTCTAATAAATCGTTCCCATATAGGGTCACATGGACGCCCCCAATCTTCCTTTTCTTCGGCGTAAGAATCACCTCCTGTTGGCTTCTTCCTAATGTACTGTTGCTCTGGCCTTAATTGTTAATGTTATTCCTCCTGCTGCCGCTGTTGCTTTTCTCCTTCGGGGTCGTTGGTTTTCTTCTTCTTCTGCATGTGTCCGCTACTCCTCGTTCTCTATCCTTCTTCCTTCCTTGATCACCAGTACTTCATCACCAGCACTCCTCTCCTCATCACTATCAGAGTACCCCTCCTGCCCAATCTCATCACCATCATCCCCTTCCTTCTCCTGAGCCTCCTTCATTTGGTTTTCCTTGCTGCTTTCAATCATACACCGTAGTGCCCCTTCAATGCTGATACTCACCTGGGGACGGAGATTTCAGGTCTGTACATTAGACCCCAGACAGAGCAAAGTTGAGCTTCTGATGACGCTTGGGCAAGCGGCGATCTGCCCGTTGTACGTCCGTACGTGTACGAGTTGTTCGAGGAGCAGTTGACTGTCGCCATATATTACATCAAGCGTGGGACCAGATATCCTCCTGGACCTACGATCTTGGAACTTGAAGAATCATTGTTAGAGGGAAGAAGGAGGTTTATTGAGATTCATGGAGATCTATCTCCTAGCTTATTGAGTAGACGTCCACCCGCCCTACCGCACTGCCATTCGCGCCATTGCTTCACTTGCGCAGCTGCTGCGTAGGCTTCTAGACAAAGAGCCTTTACCGGATCACATAGCTGGCCTTGGCACAGCTTGTCTCGAACGTGGGGAGGTTATCATTGGTGCCTCCGGATAGCCACATCCCCACTGTCATTTCTAGCCTTACAGCGGCTAGGATTCTGATGCCAAGGAGATGAGCATTATCTTGCATATACTAGAGGTCCGACGGCTGCATATTACTATAGTGCGACCTCGTCAATCAGGAGAAGACTAGTACAAGGCCTAAGCTTATCATAGTAATGGCGTGCTCAACTTACGGTCAGCAACTAAGAGCCCTTCATTGGAAGAACCGCGTGCTGGCGGCTCGTCAACAAAAGCAATCCTTTTGCCTTGTCTTTACCCCGGTGGCGATCATGCTGATGATGATGCTAATGCAGCTGTTGGGCTCCACTCTTATGGGCTTCACTGTCCCTCATCCTCCTAAGTACTCAGTAGGAGCCGTCCCTCATTGCACAGATAACAATGGAGGTAGCAACTGCACAACTTTTCTTTATTCCCCTCAAGCTGTTCCCTGGGTGGAGGAGGTGATGGGCGAGTTAGGAAAGAGACAGATGTTGACAGGCGAAGGAGATCTGCGTCCTCTGCCTGATCCTTCGAGCAGGAACTTCACTGATTGGTGCTACGATCTGCACACCCCTGCGCAATCTCCTTGTGAGGATAGGGGTTGTCTGCCCTGCCGCCTGTTAGAGGATAGGGAGAAGCTTCTTCGTCATGTCAGACATCAACGTAATACCACCCAGGGTGTAGTGCTATTTCATAGCGCGTACTTTCCCTACCCGAGGCAACAGGTACGGAGGCTCGAGTCTTTGAAGGCCGCGGAGTGATTCAGAACTAAAGGAAGGGGAAAGATTGAGAAGGAGGAGTTCGACTGAGCCGATAAGACAGATTCCGTAGTAACTGACTTGTTGGGCTAGAGAGTTAGGAAGGTACATATACCTAGCAAAGATGAGAAGGTTGGATGGCAAAAGTTTGGCCGGGCTCACGGCTTCGTATTATTAGCAGTCCTTGTCATTAAACCTCTCTCTTGGCTCCAGGGCAGGAAGGTGCCGCGCTTCACCGGTTACGAACTTTTCTACAACTCCTCAAGGACAATTGGGGTGCATATTGAACATTCGTTCACCTTGCAAATGAAGCTTGCGGTGGATGAAGCGCTGCTGGCAACAAGATTGAATCAAAAGAGAAGAGGGAGGGCAGACAAGAATAAAATTGCAAAGACAGAAGGAGAGGCAAACTTAGTGTGGGGAGAGTTTACGCTTGACAGATCAGTCCCAACCAAGCTCCTGAATCTCTCCTGGTCAAACTTCCCGCAAGCTCCTCCGAGGATTTCAGGTGATGCTGTTCGTCTACATCATAACCCTTTGAACCTCTCCCCGTGGACTGCAACTTGGCATAGACTCAACATACTATTCTGTGCCGCCAGGAATTGATGTCTTTGGCGAGTATGGCGGTCTCTTCTTCTACCTAGCGCCGATGGTTATTTTTTTCGTTCTTCTCAACGATATGGTCCGTGAGAAGGAACAGCAGCTCAGGCTGGTTATGAGGATGTAAGGCTAGAAGTTCCTTACTAATCGACTGCCTGCAAACTGTCCCTGGTCTGTCCTCCTTGTCCCATCGATGAACAACTTTCAGAGCTACTGTCTCTCTCTCATGAGTGCCATAATACCATCGGTTCTTTGACTCTCTTAACCTGGACTTGGGATTTGTCTGTGATTGTCCTGGCCTTTACGGCTGCCAGCCTTACCTTGGCACAGTCTTCTGATCACGACATCTCTTCTGACCATTTGACTTATATGCAGCATGGGTGTCTCGAATGCTACCTACCAAATATCATGGATTTTCTGGGGCTCGGTCATCAGCGCCGCTTCTACTTTCCTTCTTCTTCTGTTTGGAAACATCCTTCGGCTTGACTTTTTTGTCAAGTCCAACCTGGTTGCTGTGATTCTCCTCTTCTTCCTTTCCTCGATTGCTATGGTAGCGCTGGCAATACTGTGCTCAGTCTTGATCAACTCTACAAGGCAAGCCCAAGCGTTTGGCTACGGAGTTATCCTTGGAGGTTGCCTTGCTGCTCTTTTATTTTTCTTTTATTCTCAACTACCAGTTGTCTGTTCACGTACCCCGTACTGCTTCTCTTTGTTCTATTCTGATGTGGACTTACCCTAAGTGACCTCTGACCCAGTTTGAATGCCTCCATCATATAAAATCTATCCGGAGAAAGCAAACTAAACTTCTACTTCTCAACTTGAAATGCAGGCTTTGTATTCCAAACTCTTCTCTCCTCCGGCTATGGCGTCTTAATAAGTCTCATTCTGAGTGTGGATAGCGCGTCTCCTCTGTGGATAAGGCTCGTGAAGGGGTTGCTCACGTTATACCCGCCGTTTCATTTCAGCAAGGGGTTAGTATGTGCTAATGATTCTTCCTCCTAACCCCTATTGTGAGCCCAGTTTCACCCCTGTCCATGTCTGAACTTCCTCTCTCGCTAGCCAGTACGGTTGCTGCATTCAGTAAATTGCTCTCTCGTTCCGAACGCCTTAACGCTCCCTGTTCGCGCTTCTATGCTGTCGTAGCACTTCACGTCTCAGCGCCCCTTATCTAGGTACTTCGACATTGCCAAACGGAGCTGCCGCGTCTATGACTACGAAATGGGCGTGGTGGTACAGAGGGGCGGCTACCACTGGGAAAATCTGTTTGAGAGTACACAGGAAAGCCTCTTTGACATTGTCTCTCTACGATCACCTCCGACCATAGAGACATTCGGGTTTCTTATCCTCAACATGGTCATCTTCCTCGCAATTGCTTGGCTCGTGGAAAGCTGGCGAGTGGGATTTCAGGAATTGAAGCAACAGGGAAGGCAAAGACAAGAAGAGGGGTTACAAGGGGAGACATACGAAGGCCTGAGAGTAGAGGGACTTTCCAAGATATATGGAGAGGAGTTATCTCTTGCAAATATCTTCTGTGGCATGGGAAGATGGTTAAGGAGAGGTTTGTCCTCCTCAAGGTCAAGCAATGCTGCATATAAGGGTCGTCCTAAAGCTGTGGACTGCCTCTCGCTTACTCTTTTTCAAGGAGAGATATTCTGCTTGTTGGGACACAATGGCGCCGGAAAGGTGAGGGCTGTGCTCTGTTGCTTTGCGGAATACCTATTACACGTTTTGGGCAGCTAAACTTCTGCGGCTCGCTGCTTTCCATATTGTAGACCACGACTGTAAGCTTGATTGCGGGGCTTCTCAAACCAACCGAAGGACAAGTGTTCGTTGCTGGAACAGATGTGACAGACAGACCCCCAGCTGGAAGAAGCTTAGGTACGGCAACATCATACAAAGGGAAGAGTTTCGGTCTTGTGTAGGTCTTGGTAGGTTCGCAAGTAGAGCTATCTGAGGCAATAATGGCCTCACTGCCACGCGCTCTTCGCAACAGCAAGGAAGCCGTATTATCAATCGGTTGCATGGTACTGTTGAAAAGCCTATCAACTAACGGGTGTCTCTCCTTCCAGGGCTCTGTCCGCAGCAGGACACTTTATGGGAGGACCTCACTGTTCGGGAGCACATGGAGTTGTGTGCTCAGCTGAAACGTAAGTTTGCTGAGTTGTGCCTCATTGACGCACCAAGAAAGCCTATGCTCAAGATCTTGTGCTCTTTCTCCTCTATGTCCTTCTGCTTGCAGTTATCTCCCTAGAGCACAGAGAGGATAGAATAAGTGCTGCACTGGAGGAGCTTGATCTGCTCGCCATACAAACAAAGACCGCAAGGTCCTTAAGCGGAGGGTAAGTGACCGTCCTTCCTGCTTCCTTTAGAGCCACTCTATCTCAGAGCGACATAGTCTAACCCTCCTTTTTATTTCTGAACCGTTCTGTTACTGTCTCCTTTAAACCCACACTAGAATGCGAAGGCGGCTGACCGTAGCCATGGCTGTGATAGGAAACCCCAAAGTTCTCCTGTTGGATGAGCCTACGACTGGTAAGTGCTCACGAAGCTCCTGAGTCGTGCCTTTGTCTTGCCATGTTACTCTACCCCTATGATCCATTGCTGAATCCAAGTCTTCTCACATTCAACCTGCCGCTTCGTCTTGGGCCTGCCTATCGGCTTACATAAGGTATGGATCCCGTCAACAGGAAGAGAGCATGGAAGATGATGCAAAGCCTCAGGAGAAACAGGACGATAATTTTGACGACTCATCTGATGGCTGAGGTAACAATACCATAGACGTCGAGAAGGTTGTCAATTTTGGCGCCGACACGGGACACAGCCATTGTCTTATGCGATGCAACCCTATCCTCAAACCTTCTCAAAGTACTTGATGTCTGGTCACAATGCTGGCCCTTCTTATCCTTCATCAGGGAGTTGCAAGGGGGTTTCTCGATAGCTCTGTAGCAGCTTTAGTTACTCGCACGCTCCCGTTCGACCTCTAGGCAGATTTCCTAGGTGACCGAATTGGAATCATGGCCGAAGGGAGACTTGTCTGTGTAGGAGATCCTCTGGCCCTAAAGTCCCAGTTTGGCCAAGGTGTTCACATCAAAATTGAGAGCGTTGAGAAAGCGCGAAAGGACCATCTGGAGCCAGTGGCTCGGGGCGCTCTTGAAAACGCAGTTCCTGCACTCGCCGCCAGTGCTTCTCTACAATTGGAGACGACAAGAGCAGAGATAATCGTGCCACGCGGATCTGAAGGTAAATATCACAAATTCACACGCCTTTTGTTTTGCCCGCCAACGGATATGGGGGGCTGTATGTTTAAGAGGGGAAAGGTAGAGAGGAGTGCTCTTGGAGGGAGATTGAATGGTCTGACACCTTGAGAATGACTGTCACTTGCAGATGAGTTAATAAAGATTCTTCAATGGCTGGAGCAAGAAGGCGACCGTTTGCGCTTGCAGTGGTCCGTTGGGCAGACGGACTTGGAAAAAGTCTTCATGAAGGTAAGGATCCTATATTGAACTTAAAGTGGTCTCACCTAGCCTGTTGCTGCAAACGACTAGAAGGAGGAGGGACAAATAATCAATAATTGACGATGGAAGAGTCAAGGGAGAGTGTGAGAGAGATGAAGATTTCTAGACTTCGATCGCACAATCTTTTAACATACATAGTATATTTGCATAGGTCACCGGTCCAAGCATTCTGGAAGAAGAAGCCCAATCTGAAGACCTGCGAGAACAGCCTCTCAAACGAGACGTGGACGACGGCGGAGGATCAAGGAGTTACGAAGATGTCATCTACAAGAGAGATGCCAGAAGAATATCCATTACGCAGCAGATGAGAGCCTTGGCCATGAAGAACTTCGCCCTACAGCGCGAGCAGAAGTATCAGCATTGCGTGCACTTTCTCTCTCCCATTGCAGCAATTGGGCTTCTCATCTTCCTGCAAGCACTTCTGCGCTTTCTCTTTGGCTCTGGAGTGCCGCTTCCTCTCCCTGCTACTCAGTACGTTCTGAATGAAAACCTCCTTGGCCAATCTTTCCCCAAGAACTCGTCATGTCTGGAGTTTTTCAAGTTCTCCTCCGACAGTGACGCCGCAGGTATCTCTCCTCTGCTAGGTCCTCACCCGGTACCGGACCCCCTTAGTTGTGCTGCTTGTTTAGGCCTAGCGCGTAATCTTTCCACATCACATGAGCTGCCTTGCCTTTGTCTTCGGCATTGTGGCTTTATTGGCTTCTTAACCTTGAAATCTCTATCCCAGGATCTCTGACGCCAAATGGATTGAAGAGTGGCTTCCTCGGTCAAATAAAGCAGAAGGATTGCATGCTTTATAACGAATCCTTCATCAGAGTTCCCTACTTTCAGCGGGACGATGACCTACTTAAGGTAACTTACCAAGGCATACTCACAAACTTCCTTAGCTACTCTTTTCCTCAATTGCAACTTCGACCGTAGGATTCAAAAGCCTTGAGTCGTAGGCATTGACGCTTACTTTCTTTGGTCCTGCTTTCCTTATATGTGTAGATGGAGGACCAAGTGCTAGAGGACATTTTGACGATGAACGCGATCCCGTTGAAGAACCTTAGTGATGCACCTGATCCCGCCTACCGGCTGCCGGATGGCTTAGTCCATATTGGTAAGACCCGCGGAAGAAAACATACGAGATGAGCTGAGGCTCAAATTTCTAGCCTTACCCAGGTAAATGCATGCTCACTCTCCAATTTAAACCCAGGTGAACTGGATCTCGATACGCCACGGCTGCGCTATCACTTCGCAGTCAATGACAACAAGTATGCACAATATCACAGGCCCAACAACTTCAGCAGAAGAGATATGGGTCCCGTCGATAGGTTCAACAGTAGCAGGGGCCTTATGGTCTTGCAAGCACGTCTCTCGCTCATGGACTTATTGAACACGGCCTTTTCCTCGTTGTTGCTAGCTGGAGAGCAACAGCAACAGGAGGGACTTGAAAGGTATTCATGGTCAACATTCTCACTCTCGACTCTCCTCCCTTTTGCTAGCATTTGCTGATTATTCTGTAGCCCGATTATCAGGCGTGTTTTAAATCCTCTTTTTAGTTATGGAATAAGTCTGCCTGCGAAGTCTCTCTCTCTCACTTTGCTTCATTCCTGGTGCCTCGCTTATCAAGTGGATGCATAACCATACACTGTCCCCGTGCTCGATCCCTTCCGTCTCTCCATGCAAAAGGCCAAAAAGTGCCTTCGACCTAAACATCGTGACTACGATGCCGGATATAGAGCAACTTGTGCCGGAAGAGATCGTGGAGATCTTTGGAAGCTTTGTGTTCCCACTCGTGCTGTCACTTCCGCTCCCTCTCTTCTGCTATTCGATGGTACTAGAGAAGCAGTTGAAGTTGACAGACTTCCAAAGGGTGATGGGTCTTCCAGTTAGGACGTACTTGCTCTTTCAGTACCTCTATTCTCTCATCTACTATTCCCTCTTCTCTTTCTGCTTTTTTCTATTCGGGAGATTTGCTGGGTTCCGCTTGTTCACCCAGACCTCTGGTGCTGTACTCCTCCTTTTCCTGCTGGGTTGGGGGAATTCTCTGGTCTCTCTGTCTTTCCTCATTAGCTCCTTTCTTTCGTTTTCGCGTGCTGCGACGTTCGTGGGTTATTCTTTCGTCCTCTTTGGGGTACTGGTGGCCTTGATGGTGTGCGACACTATTTACGGTTATGATAAAGGTAGGGCAAAGAAGCGCGGTAACTCCGTCGTTTACTCAGCTCTTTGTGCTGAGGCATGGACTTCACACATTTTATATGTCAAATGTGAGCGGCAGGTTCCGGTTTTGTTATCTTTTTTCTCCGTAACACTTAGATGTGTCCTCTTCTTGCTAGTATCAGGTCTCCGTCTAGTCTCGTTCTGCCTCTTTCTTAGATTCGAAGCTATTTCATATCCTTAAGCTGACATTTTGAAGTTAACGCCAGCTGTATACGTTATAACTGTTCATATAGGTGCGCTGACTGGGGGCCATGAGATGCCTGTCTGGATGCTTCTACTCCCGTTTTTCGCGCTTGCTCGAGGCATATACACTCTCAACAATTCATGCCTTGCACGCCAATGTGTAGCGGCTGTAGCGGATATCTGGAGCGACACAGAGCTTCTTCGCACTCTAATATTTCTTTACGGAGCTGCGGCACTCCATCTCCTGCTGCTATATCTGAGAGAGACGTGGGCGTCTAAGCCAAACATCTTCAGAAGCGTGCGTGAGAGCCTGTTCAAACCGTCTAAAGATCATGACGGGCGCGATATCTTGGAAAGGAAGGAGCTTATTAGGGAACATCAGAAAGATCAGGAAGAGGAATTCGGCACCGCCTGCTCCTTCGAAGTCGAAGAGGAGAGGCAGCGTGCACTGTCGTTACCTGAAGATTGTCAATCCGCACTTCCTATGCTTGCGAAGGACCTGAGTAAAGTCTATGATGAGGGCACAGCATACTCCAAGGTAGGAAGGAACTCATGGCTGTCACCTGGCTGCAGATTTACATAGGAGGCACAAGCACCCTCCTATCCGTGTTCTCGTTAGCCCGGATGTAGAAGATACTGATACTTATCTTGCACTCGTGTTGCAGTTGGCGGTCTCTAGCTTCTCGCTTTGTGTTAAATCCGAAGAGATCTTTGGTCTCCTGGGAGAAAACGGAGCTGGAAAAACAACAGGTTGACTTCTTACCTGGACGTCAATCAGCTGGATTTCTGCCTCGCTGATTAAATCACAATCCTGTTTGATTGTTCGCCTGCAATACCCATCCATTCGATTCGTTACCTCTCATGTCACAATCTGCCTTTTGAAAAGCATTAGTCTT
>FLMG01002347.1:0-11831 GCA_900088475.1 Hyphochytrium catenoides
TTTGGCACGCAAAGAACTGCCCGACACGCGGGAGAGGCGACATTTCTCTCCGCTCATATATATAGCGCATGGCGGTGCACCATGCACGGCGTCTGGCCTCTGCTCATAGAAGAACGCATAGATCAACCTAACTTGATCTGCCACCTCCTCCCTCCTGAGGACCCTTTCCGTCATAACAGCAGCCGCACTTCTGGTAGATAATCCTTGGGCGTAAGATACACTTTCCCTGGCAAGTCGATGATTTTTGCTATCTGAATAGGGAGTGTTGCCAGCGGAAAAATCTCGAGGACCAACTTCAATTGAGGCTCCATAGTTTACCTCCCGTTGAGCTTGATACCTCACATGTGCCCTTATCGGAAGAGGCCTCTGAGTGTCAAACATGATACGTGTGCTTTGGTATAGACTTACCGGGGGATTGGAAGGGGGTTGTCCTCTCTTATGAAGATCTGTTACCTCATCCTGTCAGAGATAGAAACCTTTAAGTATAGGGAGCTATTGGCTCTGCAGGTGCTAGTGCTAATTTGATACGAGTTATATAGCCCACCTGGTCTAGTTGTACAGCATGTCGTCGCTGTTTTGAACGGCATTCAGCCATCATTGCCTGTGCCTCTATTCGATGTTCGAAGAGTTCCTAATAGATTTCGTGAGGTAGTTGTCTAACCCTAACCCTAATACCACCATTGTTTTTCAGACGCTGCTTAGTTGAGTCTTAAGGACTGACCTGAAAAGTAAGATTGTGCTCATTTGATCCTCGTAAGGTCCCTTCTTCCATTATATCTGCACGAGACCGCATAACCCCATCGGAAGGAGGACACTAAGGAGGTTGTGTATTGAAGAGAGTTTTTAGCACTTCCGTCACCAGGGTCATAGGGCAATATGAACGAACTTACGTTGTCACCCCCTGATGTCCGCTCTTGCGAGCGTGCATTCATCCCATGTAGATTTTCGCCAGTATGTTGTGCTTCATGCGAGTAGATTCTACCTCGTCCATCCCTAACATTGGCCACTAGTGAATTCAAGAGCTTCACAAAGCGAGTCCAGCGCTAGAAGTAGCCTTGCCTTTTCTCCATGACCATAAACTGGATTGAACAATAGTCACAAAGATGCACTCCGGGTGAGCAAAGCAGTTAACAGATATACCATCCAAGCGATCCTGGAGCTGCACACGGCGGCACCGGTCAGTGGTCAACCAGTCACAGAATTCTTCGAATATCTTAAAGCGCGATAGCTGGAGTTTGTCGTGTGACACAGCAATTTCCTCTAGTTGGGACCGTCGTTTGCTTAGCTCCTTGGCAATCAGATCGTGGCTAGAAATAATAACTGCGGTACTCAGTTTTCCGTCCCTTCCCGCTCTACCGCTCTCCTGAGCGTAGTCTAACAGCGAGTCTGAGTAGCCGAGGTGAATTACTATCCTCACTCCCGCTATGTCGACACCCATACCCAAGGCTTTCGTTCCAGCCAGAAATTGTAGTTCGCCTTCCATCCAGCGCTTCAACTGCTTTGATTTGGTCTGCCGCTGCAGTTCTCTTTCTTCTGCAGAACTCGCTCGTGGAGAAGAATCCTCCCCGCCAGCAGGTGCAGATGAGTATGCCCGATTCTCCTCCACAAACTTGACTTCCTCTGGGGTGATTGACGCATGATAAACAGATATTTTGATCCCCTTTGATGCACCCATTCGCCCCACTTGCTGGCAGACGGCCTTAGTAGGACAAAAGATAATGCCCCTCTCGCATCTGTTGAGCTTTCTGGACTCGGCAAGGACTCTATCAACAACTGGAGCTACAAGTAGATCCAATGGCTTTGGTGCGGGAGGTGCACCGGTCCAACCTAGATTATTATCCTCCCATATAACTTGATAAGACAGTTCTTTCCTTGAAGTCTGCCCACGGAAGACAGTGAGAGGGCTACCAAGCCCTTGCGCAATCTCTGACTCCATACAAGCGGGCAATGTCGCTGTCAAGAGTAGGAAGGGAACCTGTACTTGCCTTAGGAGCATCAATTCACTTAAGCAAGGTCGAAAGTCAGCCCACATCCAAAGCAAATGAGCTTCTTCCAGAACAATTCTAGCCAGGTGGCCTCCTATTGCCAAGGTTTGGCAGTATCGAGCGAAGTGAGCTGAAGCAGCAACCTCCGCTGATACAAAGAGGAGGCCCACCTTTTCGTAGATGCCATCTCTCGTCCCCGGCGGAATGGTGGCGTAGTCTTTCGCAGTCAGACCCATAGCTGTCGCACGTCTTAGAAGGTCCTGCATGAGGGCGACAAGAGGTACTACGATTATGGTAAGCAGATTCCTTTCTTTGTGCTCCACATGTACAGGCACAAAGTAGGTCATGGTCTTCCCTCCTCCTGTTGGTAGCACCGCAAGGATGTCAGCTTGACGTTTTAGGGCTGCAACACAAACCAAACATTGCTCTTGAGAGACGAATGAGGCATCTGGAGTTCCAAGTAGGTCTTGTAAAGCCATCAATGCCTCCGTCGTAAGCTTTTCCGAAAGAGGATCCGTAAGAATGGAGCTGTGTACAACTCCCTTACTTACACCGGACAACATGCGGTAAGCCTGGTTGCTGTCAAATCTAGCTTCCATCTGCGTAAGATATGCTCGCACGTCCGCTACAACGCTATCCAAGTAGGAAGTCGAGGGAGGGCTACCGCCACGGACGTCCGACTTATGCAAGGTGTGTATACTAGAAAGTCTGTTCCGTTGTCCCAAAGCCTGCGAATGATGAAGTACAGTGGATGGCCTTTGTGAAGTGTTTTCAAGATAAGCTTCCAACTTCTCAAATTGTAAAAAATTCCACCAAAGGGAAGAACAGAGGTGAAACCGAGCTAGGTCTTCTGAAGTAAGAGCGCGCAGGTCCATGGCGCTACGACCATATTTAATTGCCTCAGTCAGCTTTGTGTGACCGGCTTGCTCTGCGAACGGGAGAGACGGAAGGTTTGCAACCTTTGGATAGATATGGGCCTTCAGTAAAGCTACCGTGAGATGCCGATAGTCTGCTAGGGTTAGCCTTGTTTTGGTAGCTCTTCGAAACTCCCTCTGGAACACATATCTTACCTGTTGAGCAGGCATCACATGGGCACCACTTACAAACAAATACGTTAGGTACAGGTTGGCGATACTCTTCTCTTTTTTTGGGTTGAGCTTCATGGCAAAGAGGACTTCCACAGGACGAATGATAGCCAGGTATGTCACCAGCATCATGGTGAGCTTCACAGGAAGAAATCTGGCTATGCATACGTCTCTGTGTACAAGACGAGTCACCTTATTATGCTCAACCAAGAGCATCATCCGATTACCCTGCAAGTAGTATAGTCCGCGATGTCCACCTGATAGATTTTCAGCTATACGTAAGGTCACGAGCTCGGTTCCTCTTGCCGGTTGACCACTAAGTAAATGTATCAGCACCAGGAGTACGTCACGGAATCGGTCACAGCTCCCCATATATCCCTTCATCCAGGACCTGTTCCACATTCTCGTAGAAGTATCAGAGATAAACTGAACCTTAAATCGCTCATGGTTCATAAGAGCCATCCGAACGCTAGCCTTGGAAGGATCCGTAAGGAAAGAATATCCCCGCTGACGACACGTAAGGTCATCCCTCCAAGGTTGTTGCAAGAGCCGAGATGAATCAAGCTCTGAGACAGGAATCCCTAGCAGCAGCCTCTTCTCAAGTAAGTCCTTTGCTACTTTGAAGAGATAAGTTACAGCAGCCCGTAACTTTTCAACTGAGATCTCCTTGCCATTGACACACAGCGTCATCAGCAAGTTATCTCCAGCCCATATAACTTGGGGGATCTTTTCTCTGCGCTTGGTGATGGCTGACGCTAGAAGCATGACATTCCGGATGGCCTGAAATGGTGTGTTTCTTCCATCCTTTATCCACTTAAGCAGGCCATAATACGCAGCGATAGATTGGGCGATGGTATCATCTTCCTCTGCCTCTGTCGTTCCGTCAGCCTGTGGCATCGCTACCACGGGAACGCCAACATTTAGGAGATCTTCTGCCCGTTGGGGTTCTGAACTGAAGTTCGGCCAATTAAGTTCAAGGACTACCGCGCTTCGAATAGCATACTGTAATGCTGCACATTTTGCAGTTATATCTGCTACCTTGCCGTACTTGAGAGTTGAGTCTAGGTTGGAGTACATAATATAATTGATTACCGGAAACTGTTCCTCACGCCGCGGAGAACAAAGTGGCAGCTCTACGAAGAATAGAGCAGTGAGCGTCTTGTGCAAAGCAAGAGACAGTTTTTTCTTCTCACTGGGACCTAGACTTGGCCAGCAACCGTCACTCCCGGCTGGTGTCATGTCAACGTTTCTCAACAGTTGAAGGAGGCTATGACACTCTTGGTTCAATTGATCTGAGAGCTGCACGTCCGAGAGTTCAGCCAGTTCTTGGTCTTCATAGCAGCGCATGACGAAAGTGGTGAAACATGCAAGGGATAGGGCATAGCGACGCAGAGCGCCTCCTTGCACGGCTGTGAAGACAGATGGGTTGTGCCCCTCCGAACTTGGGTTTGCGATATGCTGTCGTGCTAGTAATGCGAGTGACGGGATGGCACTCTTGGCAGTGAAGAGGTATTCTTCACAGAGTACAACCAGGAGGGACAGCGGATCTGGCACTAGAGAGGGCCGGCAAGCTTCAGATATTCGACCAAAACCATTCCTGTCTATCTTTTCAAGCCATCCCAAAGTAGCTAGTAAGTTAGACATCAATCTTGTATCCTGTACTTCCTCAACCCTCAGTATGTCGCTATCCATATGCTCCAAGGTGTCTAACCACAGGCTAGCGATGGGACTGACGTCCCCTGTGTGAGGCCGTAGTAGAGAGTCCGCTGCCTCGCTCCCGTCTTCATCTATCGACCAAGGTATATGATGGGGCTCACATCGACATATGACTGGGAAGTATTTAGCATAGGGTCCTGACAACCCTAAGCGCTGCACCTTACTTTCCATGAAGGCAAACGGGAGTCCTATTGTCTGGCCGGCCTGATCCTGAAGGTTACCAGAAGAAGTAAAGGGCTTTCCATGGCGGTGTCGTTGGTACTTGTGTTGTTTCAAGGAACTTTGCTCTCGACAGCAAAACGCCACATCCGACACACAAGCTGTACAGGAGTATCCGCTGAACACTGGCAAGCCTGTAAAGCACGGCACTGCTGCCTGCGGGGTGGAGGATTGGCTTGGGTCGGTACCTGATCGGACTCGAGTGAAAGCAGCCTCAATTGCTTCATTAGTCTCAGTCTTCTGTGGTAGTACATATAAGAGCTCCATTTCAGGCTGCCGCAAGAGGCTTTCCCGGACATCGTGATGACTGGTAAGATGTTGAGCCAGTTTATGCTGGTCGAAGAAAGCAATCCCACAATTCGTACAGCAAACGGCTCGTAAGGAGGGATTCCATATGAGTGTTAATCCCTGTATGACAAAAGTTCCAACGTGGGTTGTTGGCTGAGGTCTTTCTGCCCTTGATTCAATACGTGGCTCTTCAGCTTCTGTATCCATTTGCTGAGTGGAAGCCTGTTGTTCTTGCCCCTCCTTACTTTCGCAATCCTCTCTCCGGCATCGGCCATTCGGAGAGGGTACCGATCCTCCTGCACTGATAGCTGTGGGGCACATTGGCGATGAAGAATGTCGGAGTTGATCACACCGTCCTTGCTGAGCATGTCGCTGAAGACTGGCTGCGGACTGATAAGCCGAGGGACAGTGCAAGCAGTTGAACAGCAGAGATTGAGGATTCCGTCTCACTACAAGTGGGGACGACTGAGGATAGTTCACCGTTGTGCTCATTTGATGATTGTTTCTCACATGAGTCTTTCTCTCGCTATTGGAGGAGAATGACTCTCCGCAATGATCACACGTGATTTTTTCTCTAAAAGTCCTAGTGTCGTGAATGTTTTCATCTTGGTCTTCGGGATCTTTCTGCGAGGATGAAGAGAGATCCGATCGAGCATCAGCCCTACTGGCGCCATTGGGACCGTACTGGGATGTCCCTGAACGAGACACGGAAGGAGTGATAGCAGAAAGGGCAGGACAAGAAGGTGAACTGGCGGTAGAAGTACCGTGCGTTTGGGACTCTATGCTCTCTTCTTCTCGTCCTAAGTCCACTCCGACTCCGTGGCCACCTTCTTCTGCGTCGGGCTCAGCATTCATAAGAGGCTTTGCGCATTTTTTAGCATGGCGCTGTAGGCCTGAAGGAGTCTCATAAGAGCTGGTGCCACACCCTAAGCATGGAAAGCGTCCTGTATTAGCGTCCCTTATGACCCTTACTTCCTCGTCAGCACCCGAAAATCTAACAATCGCGGAGGGCTGATGACTGTTCCGGATATGGGTTTTCCTGGCGCTGTAAGTTGGAAACTGGGCCAAACATGAGTCACATTTATAGTATGCCGCTGTAGAAACACCAGTCGCAGCAGTTATTGTGCCAGTGGGGGCTGTCCCAGAAATAGATCCAACGGTAGCAAAGTCTGCAGCGGGTTGAGTATGCTGTAACTCTACTCTGTACTCCTCCGTCATCCTTTCCAGCGAATTTGGGAGAGTGTGATGATGCCTGGAGACTCCGAAAGCAAAACAGCTGAATAGAGGAGGAGGATGATTGGGAACGCAAATGGAAGAGGAAGAACCTTCAGTGCAAAACTTATAGGTAGGAAAAATGAACAGCTGAGACAAAGAGAGTTGACTGACAGAGACACCAAGCACCGAATGGAGGATGAAGAAACAAACGTAGTAGAGGAATGTCCCGCAGTAAAAAGCAGACTTACACACGGTGGTAGAGGCCCGGCCGGGTTCGCCGTTAGTGGTTCAGACACTGTGAAGAAAGTGTGCCGCGAACCTGCAGCAGAGGAAGAAAAGGGTAGCGCAGGAGAACTGCAGTAGAACGCAGAAAAGCCGACGCATTATGCTTTGAAGAACCCTTGTGGTACGTGTACAAGTGGTGGGCTCTACTTGACACGAAGGCTGTTCCCCCCACCACCCGTAGTTTCCTTGGCTAATACGGGCAACTTCGGCTGGTGCGGCTTCCCCTGCTGCTGAGGCACGTCAGGTTCTGCTGCTGAGGCAACTTCTGCTGCTGCGGCTTCCCCTGCTGCTGAGGCACATCATGTTCTGCTGTTGAGGCATTTGTAAGACCCTGTTGTCAAGCAGTCACTAATGACCGATTACTACTTGTAGAACTACAATATTGTTTTCAGAAACATCTCAAGTGCATGTAAGTTCTAGGAAGACAGATAAACAAGTCCTGAAAATTAAGTAAGTACAAGTCAAGATTGAGATAGAACTAGACAAGTCCTTCATCCTCACTCCTCCCGGTACTTTCGCTGGATAAAATTCAGGTACAAGTACTCGCGGCACCCAACATCTGCTGTGACAATTCTGCTGGTGGTGCGGCCTGTCCTGCTGCTGCTGCGGCCAGCACGTTCCGCTGCTGAGGCAGTTGTTGCAGGAGAGCCAAACAAGAGGCAGGAGGTGGCGCGGGAGGAGAGAGAAGGTGCTGTAGTAGAGTATGAGCACTGCTTCTGAACCCTACCTAAGCAAGACACCGAAAGAAGACAAAGCAGGAGCCAGTGCTGAACAGCTGAAGCGCAACCCTAGGATGACTCAGCAGCAGCAGCAGAGGAAGAAAAAGCGGCACCGCAAGCTGTGTGATGTGGAGGGTTGCACAAGAACAAGAAGATCAAAAGGAAGCAAATGCCAGCGGCATGCCAGGCAAGCTGGTATTGCATGCGTACAGTGTGAGGTTCCAGATTGCAACAAAAACGCCCGATCTAGAACGAAAAAGTGTGCGAAGCACGCAAGACTTCTGGATCGCGATTATAGGCCACCAACTTGCAGACTTTCAGGATGCGGACGGTATCCTAGGAAGTTAGGGCGCTGTACGTTCCATCTTCGGCATCAAGATGATGATGAACAACAGCAGCATCCAGCGACTCAGGAACAAAGTCACTGTGAGCAGGAGCAACCACCGCGGCCTGCGGAGCCTCGATACGAGCATCCACCTCCAGAGCGGCGAGAAGAAAGGCCAAATCTTTTCGAGCAGGGTGAAGAAGAGCCTAGGTATCCCTCAGAGGCTCCGGCCGTGGTGGTGGGAGACGAAACCCACCAGTCTCTTCACGAGGAGCAGCGCTATCTTACTGCAAGAGATACCAAACATGATGTGGGCTGTAATACGAAGCTGACTGACAAAGAGCTGATCTCTGGCGGTGAGAGTATCCGGCCGCTAACAACTGAAGAGAGGGAATGGGTCAAGCATGCTATCTTCGACAAATCTTGGAGAAGGAACTACGAGGGCCGCACGCTGATAGCGGCAGGCTATGCTGACTTGGATGGACTGAGCGTGTTCGTAAGATCCGAGGACCTAAAGGAGGTGAGCCGGGGGGATATTATCTCCGCAGAGGTGATCGACATGTGGATGCTCATGTTAGCTCAACGTTATCAGGACTGTAAATTTTACCGCGTACACAGGGCCCACGAGCTTCCATCTGAACTCCCTACATACATCCTAGGTCAGCGTCTCTTCATCCCCGTAGTCCTACAGTATACCAAGCCCCATCCCCACTTTGTACTGTACTACTTGGAGGATGAACAGCTATTTTTCCTCAACAGTAGTAGTAGCCTGGATAGCGAGGTTATCAAATGTGGAAGGGAGCTGTCTAGGAGGATTAAAAGAAGTGTGAGCCAAGGGGCAACAAGAGAACTGAAACCAATCAAGATGAAATGTTCGCCCCAAAGCAACAGCTATGATTGTGGTGTGCTAATCTGCCTCTTTGCCTATTACATAGCTAGCCGTATTGCCCCACCAGTGTTCTCACAACGACACAGAGGAGATGAACACCTCATCAGAGATTGGTACTTGTATAAGATACTAAACTTCATGAATGTGTGACTTTGTCAGTAGGACCCTCCACGAAGCTTGGTATCTTCAAAGGCTCATCATATTTCTTTGCACATCTTCCTTTCCTGCTACGACAATGGTTTGCGTCTGTTTCTCTTCCTATCATCCATATTCCATGTCGCAATATTCCTTTCTTGTTGGCGCTTCAGATTGCAAGGCACTAAACTGTATTTTTCTTAACAGCAAATTCTAGTTGCCTCTCTCGCTCTTTCTCCCTTCTCTCTCACAACCTCGTTCTTCATTTTTTTCCATTCGACATTCGACGATACCAACTAGTACTACTACTATCAGAAAGAGCAAGAGGAAGAAGGAGGAGAAGAAAGAAGAAGAAGAAGAAGGGAAAGAGGAAGAGCAAGTCTTAGTCTCTTAAACTCCTCACCCTATGCAACAGGAATAGGAGAAGGAGGAAGGGAAGGTAAAAACACCAAGGGTTGGGGCCAGGATGAGGGCAGGCCATCATAACTCTCGACAAGCTAAAAACACCAAGGGTTGGGGCCAGGATGAGGGCAGGCCATCATAACTCTCGACAAGCTAAAAACACCAACGGTTGGGGTTAGGATTAGGCAGGCCATCATAACTCCCGACAAGCCAAGTAAGGGGGGAGTTCCAAACAACTACTGAAGAGGAATACGCTTCAGGACCCTAAGAGCATTTCTTCATGCATGTCCAACAAAACTCTGTAAAGAAGGCTTAGAACCATTGCCAGACGAGACCAATGACCATGAACCAAGCCGAGAAGCATCAAGTGTAGAGCCATCGCATCGATGATTTACAAGCCGCTTCCACACAGTCAAGGACACGGGGCATAGCAACCCCCCCCCCCAAAAGACTCCATAATCTGCTGGTCGTTAGGGACACACGGTAAAATGACTGCATCCGGGCTTGTTGATGGTTCTATCTTTATCTGTAATAAAAAGTTGGGAGACATGAGCGTGGAGGTAAGTTTGCAGATTTCTTTATACGAAGCGAAAGAGAGCAGAGCAGGAACACAGAGGAACTTCCGTAAATAGAGGAAGAAGTAGGAGAACCATGTCAAAAAGAGGGAAACAGCTGAGATCTGCAGAGGAGTACGGAGATAGAGAGAGAGAAACCTTCGAGGCAAAATGATCGTTTCGGAAGGCTTTCTCCTAGGCCGGAGTCTCCGACTAGCGCAGTCTCTCCGTAATGCTCTTTTCTTTCTCCATCTTGTCTCAATCTCCACCAACCTTCTTTATTGTTATTCGTAAACTCTTTCGTGCCTCCCCTCTCGGTGAGAAATAAACGTGTGCTCCGGTCGGAGGAGTTGCATTGCTGGGAGGGTTGGAAAAGCGGTACTCTGGGGCAAACTGATGATGAGGGTAGTGTGCACGCTGTAGTTCTAGTGCTGATAGGAAGTGGGAAGAAACAAGTGAGCGAGAGAGAGCAAAGAGAGAGCAGAGGGAAAGAGACAGACAGACAGAGCGAGAAAGCACGAGAGAGGAAGAGAGAGATGGCCTTCAAGAAGAGAGAAAGCGGAAGAGAGACAGCAGCCACCACCAGTACAATGTACGAGGTGCGTGGATTTTGATAGAGCCTGTTTTTTGACCCTGCGAGCTGACTGATTCCTTAGACAGAGTCCATCTCCTAAGCCTGTCATTTGTTTAGCAATCCCACACCATTGAAAGCCACATACAAAGTAAGAGATGCGGGATTCCGATTTAAGCCCTTGTATTGACGTTGCGAACTGGAGGATTCCTTAGACAGAGTCCATCTCCTAAGCCTGTCATTTGTTTAGCAATCCCACACCATTGAAAGCCACATACAAAGTAAAAGATGCGGGATTCCGATTTAAGCCCTTGTATTGACGTTGCAAACTGGAGGATTCCTTAGACAGAGTCCATCTCCTAAGCCTGTCATTTGTTTAGCAATCCCACACCATTGAAAGCCACATACAAAGTAAGAGGTGCGGGATTCCAGTTCAAGCCCTTGTATTGACCTTGCAATCTAGAGGATTCCTTAGACAGAGTCCATCTCCTAAGCCTGTCTCTTGTTTAGCAATCCCACACCATTGAGAGCCACATTCAGAGTAAGAGGTGCGGGATTCCAATCTAAGCCCATGTATTGACCTTGCGACCCAGAGGATTCCTTAGACAGAGTCCGCCCCCTAAGCCTGTCTTTTGTCCTGCGATCCTGCATGGAATCCCCATACTTTCCAGGCTTTTGAGTCATTCCACCTTCCCTGGGTCGCATGGAATCCCGGGTCGCAGGCCTAATGACTGCGAAAGTGGGGTATTTACTGGTCATTCGTCTCTCGCATTATTATAGGGTTGTTGGATCGTGCCGGGGGAGGCGCTCCTCCGCGGTGTGTTCAGAGCTTGTACTACTTATCTGGAAAGCTACAGGAGATCGAGGCTGCCTGATGCTTTGGCCACTAGTCAAGGTTGCAAGACCAGCCTGAATTTTGTCTCTCCGCTCTCTCCTATCAGCCTCGTCCACCAGTGTGGACATGAGGGACGCTGGAGTTTGAACAGTTCTATCAGGAACGCACTTCATCGCCAGGATAAAGCTGTCATAGCTCTTCGGCAAGCTGTTGAAGAGTCTCAAGACAAAGTCACCGGCTCCCACCGCATACGGTGTCTCATCTAGGTTGTTCCTTAGATCCATCAAGTCTCCCAATTGTCTTTTGACAGATCCTCCTTCTGCTAACTTGGAGATTCAGGAATCTCATCTTCAAGACTTCTGGGTCGTCATTCCCGTTGTTCTGGTAGACTTCCTGTAAGGCCTGCCATGCTTTTCCAGGGGTGCTCATCCCTTTCACGTACACTCTCTGTGCCTTCTCAATGGTCATGTATATGTAGGCATAAGCTCATTCTGCAGCTTCCTCTGTCTTGGGATCATATGAGTAGGATTCTTTCTTGTCCAGCGGTATCAGCTTTAGACCTTCCAACAGTTCTCCTTCCGGAGGACGTGCTCCATCTCATATGCCCA
>FLMG01002348.1:6527-63280 GCA_900088475.1 Hyphochytrium catenoides
TACTGACCTGTGACATGAACTCGTACGCGATTGAGCTGGAGCCGCATTGATTGGCACAGTTGGCGCACTGTAAATAGAGACGGAGAGCAAGAGTAGGAAATCTAGAGGCCAATGCGGTCACGTTCTCATGCACGAATTGAAGGATCTTTCTGGTTGAAATCTGTCCTTGCTTCTCCTAACAGTGATGGAGCCGTTAGTCGCTAGAAGTCAAACATTAAAGCGATCAAGTTGGGAATCAAGTGGCCGATACCGGGAAAAAGGCAGTAGCAAGAACAGTGAGAGATTCATACATCTAATCTAGGCTGAGAAACATTGAGGAAGATAGGTAAGGGAACATGAATCAGGGAAACAGGGGAAGAGCATGCATTCATAGCAAGAGGCAAAGCAGGTTATATGAAGCTCTCTTCCAACCTTGTTCGTATGCACCTCCGACGCCAGCTGCAATGATGCGAATATCAAAGGTACAAGAGTATAGCGAATCCGCCTTACTCCTCCAAGACCGAAGAATGTTCTGGCAGCACGGTATATCTGCAATACGACACCGCCGTAAGTCAGAGTGTAAGTTCGGTAACTGTTTGGCAGAGCTCGGGTCAATCCCAACTATTTCAATGTCTGCGATGGGTGAATTCTCTACTAAGATTATCTGAAGGGTGGCGGAAAAGGACGGTTCAAGTAGAGCTAACACGAGGTCCATTCTATGCACCTGCAAGAGGACTCCAGCATCATCGTTCTTCATGAGATGAATGGTCTTGGCCAAGAGGTACTGTTCTTGCACAAAGTCATCCTGTGCCAGGGTCATTCAGAAGAAGGTAGCATTCTTAAGACGATCATAAGGTTCTTGGGCTTCAAGATTGCATTCAGCGCTTCCAAGATCCAAATCCTCAGCAGTAATAGCAAAGAGGAACTGGCAATGATAGGGATGATATGGAGACTGCACGAAGCATTAATAGGCTTACTAGAGCCTATTAATGCTATAAAAGACGCTGATGAACTTGGCTATACACTGCAGGTCACTTACCTTCCCTTCATCATCAGCAGCACCCGATGTCTCCTTGTCCTCCTTAACGAGTGGCATGACGCAAGTGAACAGCTGTTCTACAACTTGCGTCGAAGTGAGAGGAGTCCGGGTCTCTATCACCACTGCGAGCAGCTTCTTGGCTAGGTTTCGTCTGAAAAGGGGAGAAACCATCTTTTCCCCTTCTGGAAAGTTCTGAAGCTGAAGAGTTCTAATGGAAAGACCTTCTACAGCCGCGGATAGCTGCGACTCGAAGGCACGCAGTGCCCTTTCGCTGACAAATGATATAAGGAATGGGGGTTAATCAATGGAGTTAGCACTAATTTCAAGGGTGAAGTATGAGGACGACAGATAGGAAGCGAGGAAGGTATATAGACGATAGGTCACCCAGGGAGGACATAGTCGCCACAATGCTAGGGATGGCCCAGTGCCAGTATCACGAGTACCCGCTACCTTACTGTACCCATAAGATGTCACCAAGCTGGTGAGATCTGAGATGAAGGGGAGATAAAAATCGCAGGCCAACCTAGAGCGCTCTTGTGCAACCGGTGGTTCCCAATGCCTCTAGGTTCACATGGTGTCTGCTAGGTCGTCTTACCGTTCGTCGCTAGATGCGTTCTGCGTGCCCTTCAACATCATTATGCTTCTCTGGATACACCCATCAACCAACGGCTCTGCTCCACTTGTCACTTGTAGGGCAACTGCCTGCAACCGCTCTTGCAGAGCAACATAGGGAGAAAGACCGCTTGCGATAAGACTGTCGCTATTCTCCTGACAGAATTGCGCAACAGCATCAAAGGATGACAGCAGTTCCGAACTCTGGCCCTCCGTATTGGAGTCCATAGTGCGATCTAAAAGCTTCGAAAGTATGTCCGGAACTCTTGCCTCAGGACGTAGGAGCTTGCATGCGGTGAGGACTTGTCGATAGCTCTTCAGGATAAAGCTCCCAGGACAAATCTGTGAAGGTGGACGAGATGGACAGATTACGAACATAAGGTTGGGGCAATGTCCCAACTTCTTCCTGAGGAGGGTCCCCTAACTTGAAATATATACTGGTCTATCTCCATAAAATTGGCCCAAACAGGAAAAAGATACTTGGCGGGCAAAGGGCCACTTGAACGTTTAAAAGAAATGAAGGGTCTACCAGAGTTAGGCATTCGCATAACTCTAAGCGAAAGCTAATGACCGCTTTCTACAACGTAGATCACCCTCGTAATCAAAGATCAATCTGGTCGTCAACCATCGTACCTCCAGTAATGCAATCATCAGCGCCTGCTGAGAAATCGGCTCACGAGTGCAGAGAATACTCTCCAAGGCTTGCGGTAGGACAATCTATAACACATAAGATACGCATTAGAGAGGTTAAACGTCCTATGCTGACATCATTATCAACCAATTCAGGAAAGTGTGTGGGCCACTAAGAAAAAGGGTAGTCCTGTGGCACTCGCTAAAAAATGTAGAAGAGAAAGGCCCGCTCAAAGACATTTATGGTAAAATGACATCACAATACCACGATAGACGCATAACAGATGGGGGAACTCCACAACCTTCAGAAGCAAGAGGACGCGTCTCAAGAAGCCAACAGAAAATGGCAGTTCATAAGATGAGCTCAATGATCAACTGCTGTAGAGAATTGATAGAGGGTCAGTAAGAAAGTATCACCTTCGAGAAGGTATCAAGATCAAAAGCCACTAGCTGCTTAACGGAAGAAAGAGCGAAGCAAACCACTTGCTTAAGCTCCAATCTCTCCTCCTCAATCAAAGTTTTGGCCCTCACAGGGGCCTGCTGTTGATGCAGCCGTGCCCAGAGTTTGGAGCACTCTGAGAAGTTCGCCATAAGAAAGCTAAGAGAGTCTCCAGCAGAATTCTGAGCGCTAAAGATGTTACATGAGGCGAACAATGAGGCATTTGGCGACACGCCGCTTAGACATTAGCGTGGCAGGGATGGCTCGCAGAGAGGGATAGGGCACCATCTATTGAACAAGACAAGTTTGGGCGCTAGACAGTCAAGAGTAAAAAAGAGGAGTTGTCAGGTGATAGAGTTGTCAGGCGGTAGAAAGAGAAGGGCAGAGATCAGTATACCTTCCTTCCTTGCCTTTGTCCGGCAACGTCTCCTCCATGGCCTTTACTAGATAATGCCTAAGAAATATTGCTCTTAAAGGGTTTTGAATCCCTTTCACCATCTCCAGAAGGTCACTGAGAACTTCACTAGCAGAGAGCTGTTGCGCCTGTACGTATGCCGCACCAGCAGCCACCAATAAATAAAGTCGAGGAAGGATTGACTCTGTCTCTTGCACCCTTTGATAAATATTTAAGGTCAGCTTGATGTCGCTGTCCGGCCCAATCAACTCGAGGAAAAAGCTCTGAAGGTGCTGCATCTCCTCGATAATATCAAAGTCTGCTCCAAGGAAAGGAAGAAAGAAGAAGGAAGGCGTGAGAGACTATATAGAGGTTATCGGAGTTAGTGGAAGAAGATGAACTATAGAATAAGCGGAGAGGACAAGGAAACACTACCCTAGCGAATGTCCCTAACGAAGCCAATAAGATGCTTGAGCAGATTGGAACGAGATGCCACAAAGGTAGAGCACTGATAAAGAGCTATGGCACAGAATGCCGATAATAGAGAGTTTAGGGTCATACAGGCTTCTTGATAGTTCTTGGGAGACAGTGCATCCGTCGCTAGCTCCTGCAGCATCTGGACTGCCAATTGCAGAGCAAGCTCCAGCTCTCCATCAACCTGTCAATTGTTACTCATGAATTGGTCATGAAATGGCCACAGGACACAACCATGTCTTACTATTGCCCGCCGCATATGGAAGGCATTCTTCTTGATATTCGATTGGACCTGGAGCTGGGGTGGTTGTAGGTAGAGTTAGGGATATCAACAGCGACCAAGACAGATAACGGATGCCTGCATACCAGGGATAACCTCTGCTCCTCCTTGTGGGCTTTCACCTGCACCGAAAGAAAGGGGTTGATGAAACGCTTTAGCTACCAGGACTTGAGATACATTCGTAAATCATCGTACGAGAGCTGCCATCGAAGGATAATGAGGCTCGAAATGTCAACCTAGCCCACAACGGCCTGGTCTCCAAGTCCGTCCTTGCGTTAACGTGGATGTCCTTGCTTCGCTTGTTGAAGGGACTACGGCTGGCTCCCAAACGACAGCAGCTCCAATGGCAAAGGATGCAAACTGCAGCTCTCTGGGTGGAAGGAAGGAGAAGACGAGGTAAGCGGGGCTTCTGATGATGGTCAGCTCCATTGAAGATCAGAAGAGAAACGTCCCGAAACAGAGTTTTTGGGGCTTTCAGTGCTGCTGTTGCTCTCGGCATCCCGACATATTTCTTGTCGGTGTGTCCAGTCCCCTTTACCTGATCCAACACAAAACCCCATCGAAATGTGCTCACGGTATGTCGTTAGCGGCTCTGATAGCACCTGCATGAGAACCATTCTGAGTTCAGATCTTCACCAGATGGAGGAGCGATCGATGATGAGCAAGGAAATGGACAGACGCCGCGAGAAAGCTCGCTCTCAGGGACCGACCTGTCTCCTAGCGACAACAGGATTGTCATACCTTCACTGAAGTCCATACTTCCGGCGTAGGCTTTCCTCTCAGTATGCGTGCTTAGGACGTCCCTACCATATTCCAAGTCAGGTCAGGTCAGTCCATAAAGATGCGTACGATAAGCAGCTAACTGTCTCCAATGACTTTAGAGATGTACATGTCACGGGGGCTAAGCGGCTTATTGCCAGAGCGTGGGGCTGAGCCATCTATGTCCGTGGGGGACAGTGGCCTTCACGATATCCTGGCCGGAAGAAGCCCTGCACCACCCTTACCAAGTCCTCACACAAACTCTCAGGTGAGCAATAGAAACGGAAGCCTTTACTCTGGCGGCCCGGACAAATGTTATATTTACAGCTTCAGCTGATACAACTATGAATTCCAATGCCATAGAACCGATCAGCTCTCAGCTCCTACCACCTTGGTGCTGCGGATTCCAACCTAACCTCTCAACAGCCCAATCGAAAGGACGCAGAGTTGTATAGTCAGCGCATGATCATCAGGTGAGCATGCGATGCCTCCCTCCTCCATCCCCTCGCTCCCATCCGCTTGCTCATTTCTATGTCGTCGTGAGTCGAGGGCTTTGCACTCCAAGGCTCCTAGCACCTTTCTTTAGCTTTCCCTTGGCTCCCTATTAACTCCGACATCACCAGGGCAAACTCAAGCCTTTTGCCTCTCGGTGCCGTCATGTCGGCAAAGGTTGTTGAATAAATGGAATCTCATTCTTCCTGATCTGCACCTGACTGCGTCTCGCGTTGTTCGCCTCTGGTAAACGGGCGCTATATGGCCCTCTTCTTCCCCTAAGACTACACGTACGGGCTGCACCACCTCTTCTCTACCGCGTGGGGCCTTCTTCAGATGGTAGGCCCGGATTAGCCTCTAAAGGAGGGCCCTTAAGGAGACTGAGGCGGGTAGCCTTAACCTTCTGCAAGAAACTTCCGAGGTCCTCACTCTTGATCTCACGAACGGCGGCGGAGGAGGGAACGACTCCTCTTCCCCTTCTTCTTAGAGAAGCGACAATATCGGCGACAGCTCGCTTTACACGAGGTGGCTCCTCTCTCTGGATCCAATCCTCTCCTTCGTCTCCTATCGCCCGTCCCTGTCTGACTACGTTAAAGCGCACTCTTACTTCTCCTGTGCTTTGTACCTGCACGCCGAACTTACTTCTTATCCACTGGAAGCCATCAATCTCTCTGTTCGAGCTCACTATGGCCAGGGGCTCTTTTAAGAATTGAGATCCGCCAATGAAGAAATCTGCTACTTGGTCCCGGATGGATCCTTGTGGTGTCCAACAGTGAACTGTCTCCAGACCTGACCCTGGGACCAATGGTATTCGCAGGTACCCGTAGCCTTCAATGCGGTGCCGTTCCCAGAAATCCACGGAGAACACTCTTAAAACGAGCTCGTAGGATGGTAGGGAAAGTGATAATTCTTCTTCCCCCTGCCTCTGGATGATCTCGGTTTCAATGGGAAAGCAGAGATAAGCGACAGGAGTGGAAAGCCCCTTCTCTGGGTGTAGCCTTTCATCCTTCGACGGACGTATGACGTTACTTGCGGACTGCGTGACGCCTCCCATCATTAATTGCGTCTCTCCTCGGTCTCTTCCTGCATCCGAAGTCCCCATCTCTTTATGAAAAGCCCACGCAGGACCGTCAGGGATTCGGGCTTCATACTCAACATAAAGCTGAGAGCCCTCAAAACCATGCAGAGAGGATAGCTCTAAGAAGAGATAGAAGCGCGCTTGTTCCTCATCTGCTAAGGTTGGAGTTATACCGCTTCCCGCCTGGCTCTCTCGACTCTGTATGCTCTTTTCATCCAAGTGCTCTTCGTAGGAAAGCATCTCCTCCAAGAGTAACGAGTCCTCCCACACCCTTTCCGAGTCATTTTCAATAACGTATTCATAAATGCTACCTCGAGCAGTGGTGATCTTGTAGCTCTGAAGGACCTCCCCTTGCTCGGGTAGAGGGGAAGCGCTTTGCTGGTTCTGTTGCCGATTAAGTTGCGATGGTCCAAAGGGAGGGCTTTCGGCTTCGGATACAGCTTCAGAAAAGGGTGGTGACACTTCAAGAAGCCCATTGCTGAATAGCTTAAGAGTGCAAAGGATCTCTTCTTGACTGTGCTCGCTTTCCTCCTAGAGGTATACAAGAGCGGAGATTGAGACCGTGTGAAGCGGGGCATCGCAGTGATAGATAAAGACTGAACTATCACGAAAGGAAATTGCCAAAGGGAGCCAAAAAGGGTTCTAAGCCTACCGAATGCTCCGTCTCGAGGTCGACTGCTGCCATTATGTACATGATCTTGAAGGGGAACTCTCTTAGCAGATGACTGGCACCACCCTCAGCCAGCTGACTTTGCTGAGAGTTAGAGCGGTGAGGCAAGTTGACGACTTGGGCGCCAAGAGACGAGATAGGCTCTTGAGAGGTTGTGAGCTGCCTCCTTTTCTCCTGATGGTCAATATAGAGGTCAGGAAGTACGGTGCAGGGAATGTTAGAAAGAATTTCTGGGTCGGACTCTTGAGAGCGAACTCATTGGGAAAAGAACGACAGGAGAAATGGACAGCAGCGAGACCCGGAAAGAGGATAAGGTAGTAGCACAGACAGAGAGATAAACGTCATGGCGCTCTATTGGGCATAGGCAATGTCTTACGGTCTTTGATATGTAGCCATCTCTATCTATGTAAGTGAATAGGGCCAGATCCTGATCCTTAAAAGCATCCTGGTATGGTTGTCGATGTGATTCCTTCTTGAAGTAGCTCCGGTACTCGTCCTATGAAAGCCAAATGACAAGCTTATGAGTGATCCGTTACTCTCAAAAGGATGTACGATAACTCCCAGCTAGCTAAGAGAGTGAGTGAGCCCGACTGTGGCAGCTCCCCGGTTCGCCTCTTTTCACTCTTCCTAAGTGATAGGCACCAAATAAGTAGCCCACCTCTAGCCTTGACTTCTCCTTAAGCCCCAATCGACTGAGAAACTCTTCTTCGTGCGTGTACCGTACATACTCCCTGCCAAAGAAAAAGTAGGGATGAGGTTCCGGACACAGCAACGGAAGGAGGAAATAATGGCACAAACGGCAGATAGTAGAGTCAAATCCCCGAATCATGATGTGATAGTCCTACCTCGGCCCAAACACTTTCTCCTGCCATTTGAAGGTTTTTACGATGGGCTCATGGGAAAGCTTTGGCCTACTACTTGGAGACGAAGCTTCTCCTACCTCCGCTCGGTTCTTCTTTCTGGGCTTAAGAGTGTGTGATACCTAAGGAGGTTAAGAACAATTTGGGACACATCAACGCCAGGACAGCACACGGAAGCTGATTCAAAGGACACCTACCTTCCGTATTGATACCTTTATTCTAAGGTTCTCAATGGGGTCACGAATGTTATAGTAAGCGGGCGCCATCTTTCTGACTCCACGAAAACCGTACTTGTGGTATATTCTAGCCGGAAGGTGCTTCTTTGATGTCGATCACGGCATCCCGTACCGGAAGTGCAAGTATTACACTCCACCATCACCCGAAGCCCTAGAACACTTCATCATTCTTAGCTTTTCTTCGTCCTCTACTTACGCTTCGCATTGAGGGAAGCGGCGGCACCTCACTGTGCTCAAAGCAAGGGGACACCACAACAATCCTAGCCTTTCTTGTCCTTCAGTAGACTACGCGCAAGGCCAGCTCTCAACCTTCGAGCTCTCTATCACCCAGTGTCAATGCTTCCAGCGCCGCCAGCAGAGAAGAGTGATGCTGGTCGCGAAGCCAAGGGTAATGCATCCTCAAGCAGGAGCTTCAGAGCGCTTGCACCACGATAGAAACTCGAAAGGTCATCTTCTCAACTGCTTTGACAAGAGAACATCGGTAATCAAACCTTTCTCTATACCATTGATAACTGATATACATAAGTATCGAGAATGCACGAATAGCCCCATATCAAAGAACGCTTTAGATTAATGATAACTAATAAGTCTTCTGTTTCTTGGGAATCTTCAAGACGTTTTTCTCTCTCTTTTTCTTTGCACCTCTTTCAACTATGCTCCCCTGCTTCTCACCTCAAGACCTTATCTCTCTCTCTCTCTCTCTCTCTCTCTTTCTCTCTCTCTCTCTCTCTCGCTCTGTCTTTTTCTCTCGCATTCTCACTCAGTTTCCTTCTCCTCCCTTTCTCTCTCCTTTCCTCTTCTCTCTTTCTCCGTCTCCTCTCTTTTACTATTCTCTGACTCTGTTCTCCGGCTCCCAACTGTCTATCTTTCCCCTCTCGACTTTGACTGACCCTTTGATGTAGTCTTTCAAGTTGAGCGCCCCGCAGTTAGAACTACGTTCCCTAGTACGAACCCGATCAGTCGTCGTGACGAAGAATCACAGAGATCTGGAAGATCACTGCTTGGTACCCCTTGCAAGGAACAATGAACCTCACATGTTCCGACTCCTGAGGCAGCAGCAGAGATCAGTTAACTTAGGTGAAGACGCCAAGAAGCCTCAAGTTAAAGGGCCGACGAGTGCTCAGTACGCTGTTCTTGGCCGACCGTGCTCTAAAGTTTTTAGCAGCACTCTTTCCCCACCGTCAACTTTATTCTGTCACAGCTTCCTCTCCTATCCTGGCGGCTCCTAATTTGCGTTGCGTTCCAGTCCTGCTAGCACGGTCGCTAAACCGTACCTTGGTCTCTACAACGTAGAGAGCCTGTAAGCTATGCCTTTCCTGTTGCGCGGCTTGCAGCGGACTGTCACCGCTAGGAGATACAACTTCACAGGATACAAAGGCTTTAGAATCACCAACAAAAGAAAATCTTGGACCATACCAAGACAGGGTCTGGCTCCTGCTGTCACTACTACTTTGGGCCGAAGAGCTTTTTATATCGCTGCTGTGTTGCGGTCTAAGGCAGAAGCTTCCAGCCCTGTGAACAATGAAGATCTAGCATTGACTCATGATGCCATTGAGGAAGCCAACGACTCAGCAGCTTGGTACTCACCGGACTATGAAGGTTGGTCTCAATATAACTATATGCGCTATCGCTATCGTCTTCTATCTGTCGCTCCTCGACGTCGCCCTCTCCCGACACAGCTTTCTCTAGCCCTATATAGTAAAACAGATGCAGCCCCACATGCGTTGGCACTAAGTGCCATGCTGTGTGAGACCCCATGACTACGTAACCCAGATCTTTTTACCAAGCTTATTACCTCTCAGTCTCTGCCTCTTATGATGCTGATGACTCACTGATAACACAGACAGCGGAGATGAGGCGGAACCTCCTCGCCGCTTACAACGGCGCGCTTCAAGGGGAGGCTTTAGAGAGTTCATGAAGCGCAACATAGATTCGGCGGAGATCAAGGACCCGCAGATTATCTTCAAGAAAGGTCAGAAGGGTCGTCTATCAAGTAGTTCGCTGTGACCGACTTCTTATTCCCGAGTCTTGCACCATTTGCTCTTATATATCTTACATCTCTTGCTTGCCATGCTGGGCTAAATCTTTTCCTCGGTCTTTTGACTTCTCGGCCTGGTTCCGCGCTCTTCTTGATCTGCTCTCGTCCTACTGAGCAGATCAATTCCTCAACGCCATATCTCTCTGACCATTCGTACCCTGAATTCGCTGCTGTAGTCATCTCTAACCTCCGCACGAAGTACGGACATGACTTGGTCTTTCCTAAATACCTGATTTGGCTGTGTGGAGCTCCCGGAGCAGGCAAAGGTTGAGTTTCGGCGGATGTATCGCTCTCATATCTCGTTTTTCGAATGGGACGATCTTTCCAGCGGTCTTTTGCTCTCTTCCATTATCACAGCCATTTGCCTTTTCGGATACTGCTGACTTCGCCATCTTGAACTACCTCTAGGAACAATGACGCCGTACATCCTCAAGGAGACAGGGATTACTGCGCAACCCATTGTGGTAGGCGCCTCTTGTCTTCGTCCTAGCTAGTATTAAGAACGGCATCAACATAACATCTCCTTCTACCCGGCAATATGTATGTCACTAGGTTAGCAATCTCTTAAACTCTCCACAAGCCCAGGAGATTAAGGCGAAGGGCAGGCTGCTTGGAGACCGAGAGGTGGGTTAAAGCTACTGCGCTGTATAGCTCCAGGGGCAGAGCACGAAGAAACAAGCATTGCCTCATAACAAGCGGCCAATTCTTGCTTAAGGCCTTGACAACCTCCCAAGTGGGGCTACGGAAATCGCTCTTTGACTAATCTACTTCGTTATATACATCTCCCTTAGGTTGTGGAAGAGCTTTTCGATGCACTAATAGCACAGAAGAACGAGGCAGGTGGGACGGACCGCTTTGTCAAAATGTCTGGGACTGGACTAACTCAGCTCCTCATTACAGGTGTTGTGATTGACGGCTATCCGCGAACCAAAATCCAAGCCGAATGTATCAAGTATGTCGCTGCCTTCTTACAAGCAACCTTGCTCTAGTCTCAGTAGGCCACAGAAAGATTGCTTCTGCGTATGCGGCCGAATCCTTCCTCACCCTTTCCTCTCATTATCAAAACTGGTGGCCGAAGTCAAGTCGACAGGCTCTCTCTCTCGCAAGTGCATCCCTGAAGCTCTTGCCTTCTTGTCTGACCTGGCACATCTCCAGTAACCCAACCGTCACAATAATGACCCAGTCCTCTTAACGCTTCATTGGCTGCTTTTCTTGGAACAGGCTGCTGTACGACTACATGCTTGAGACATACCGGAAGAACCTGGATAGAGAAGATTCGCCATACCCACGACCCGTTTTCCACATAGGTAGATCCACTTCTTTGTCCTTTTCAAGGAGCATGGCACATGGGCTTAACCCTTTTTCGTTGCCAGTTGTCCTGTATGTTGAAGAGGAAGAATCAGTAGCGCGCCAGATAGGCCGCGGCAGAGTTGTCTCTAAGCACAATCAGACAGTTAGAGCTACCGGCATTGGCAGGATGATTGAGGAGAGAGTGACAGACGTGAGTTTGGACGATAGAGGTATTTTGTTCACGGTTATGCAGTCGTTGATGATTTATTCCGCCACTCCACCCTTAGATTTCAGATACAGCGGCCAGAGATCGATATCGAATATTTAAAGAGCAGGTGTATGAAAGGTGAGTTCCGCCACAACATGGCCAATTCTCTTCCCACATGTGCACCTCCTTACTCTCGCAACTCACGTGCGTCAACTCTGACTCATGTAGTCTAATGGTCATCAAGAACGCCTTCCACTTTCACTTCATTGATGCCGGCCAACACATCCAGGAGGTCATGAGGCTTGTAAAGCAAGGTGAGTATACATCCGGCACCTTCCGCCTATCCTTTAAGGGGAAGCATTGCAGAGTGAGAGACGCTCGCTTCATCAAACTCATCGTGGGGGGTTTAGACCCAAGAACGGGATGAGTGACTGCTCTCAGAACTTCCCTAGAACTTCTGGATCTATTATTCTCGGTGTCATCAACTCCTGATAACGGAACTGTTTGTTGATGTCAGAGTTTGAGTACCAGTCTAGCATGGAGCTCAGTGATGAGGCCTTGGTAAAGGTGCGTAGCCAACTTGCGATCCAGGCAAATTTGCGGATAGGGCTAGCTGGCTAAGTTGGGGCCAAGTAAAAGTCAACGCTAACCCGATATGCCATTTAACAGGTTCGTCAGATGCCCAAGGCCAGTAGGTTGATAGAAAATGCACGGATGGAGCTGGTTAAACGAATAGGTACTTGGCCCATACTAATGCTACCTTTCTATATTTACTCATCCTAGCTGCCGCCAAAGCGGAATAACCCATAGGCTACTTACTAACCGCTGTATCTCTCCAGAACTGTACACCCATAACAATGAGGAGCTCTTCGACGAGGTGCTCAATGTCATGAAAACGGAGTTTTTGCATATTCTCCGTCGACAGGTGAATTCTTGGCTCTATTTTGTATCCCTTGAAGCATGCAGCCCGCGTCCCTAGAGTGCACTCTGTCCTGCTCTTTTTTTCATCTCTACGACACTTCCGCTATCTCTAAATATCTTCCCTCAGTCCGTGGCAGGTCGCGCTATCATCCGCAGCCAGAATCCAATTTTTGAAGACCCTCTGGCGCTAAACATCTTCCTTGATGTTGCTCATGACCGGGGGTTCATCGTCGTTCCTGACGTAGTCAAGGAGCCGCATGTCAGCAAACTCCTTCCTGGCACCACTGTCTCCATCAATTTCCTTCCCATTCCAGCAAGCCTTATCCAGAGCTCCGTTATTGATTTTTGACACTCTGGCTCCCTCATCGCTTGGTTCTGCTTGTCCGGTCCTTGCTTCCTTCAGCCTTGACTGCTGTGTTCCATGGTTGCTGCCGGGCCTTTCATAACCGCGGACAACCCTTTAGGCCCTCCATCTCTAACTTGCCCAAAGCTTTTGTTGTAATGTTATCCCAAGGCTAACATTTTTTCCTTGCGCTCTACTGCTCCGGGCGCCCCTTGTATGGTCCAGCAGGGGCCGAAAACATACATCTTCAACTTTGACTTTCCACGTCCCCAAATGAGGCACAACCTGGTTACCTCTGCTAGCGATGACTAAGAGCAGCCGCCCGCTATGCAAGAGAACACTTCAACAGGGTGCCAATAATCCACCATCATAAGGATGGCCTCGTCATAGCTTGATAAGGAGAACCGAGCCTGCAGTTGGGTTGCATTAGTTTAAAAGAACCATATTTCAAATTTTGACCCCATATTCTCACAGCAGATATCGTTGGAAGCGGAGATAGACCTGGAGTGACCTCCCTCTATTGTTCAGCGACACCATAAATATGGTGGTCCTCCTAATCTCACTAACATATTGTCCCTGTCTTAGTGCTCCCTTAAGTAAGAGTCGTAAGCCCGAACCATTTTTCTCTAAGTGCGTAGCTTCAGAAGGGGCCAAAAGGGCATTACAGAAGAGAAAGAAATGGCGAGATCGTACCTCGTCATTGTTCAGCGCTTCGTGGTGCAAAAGAGCCGACAGATGACTTTGTTCCAGTTGAGGATAGAGGAGGCGACGTACGGTGATTGCCTTTCGGGCTCTTGGCAGGGGTTCTTCCCATCTGTTCAAAGATAAAGGTTGGGAGTCGAGCATATTTCTCCAAGGATGGGTCTTGGATGGGATCTCTGAATGATCCTGGAGCAGTAGAGAGTGAGACATCGAAGGTCTCGGAAGGGAGCAAATCTGGCTAGAAGGCGAATAAGCGACGAAGAAAAAAGATAGAGACTGGATACACGTAAGCAAAGTTGATGGACGCCAGACTTTTACGACAGAGACACAGAAATGGAAGCAAGCCATTCCACACAAACACGTTGGGGAGAGCGTATCAGTACCTTTCGGTGCATTATAAAGCATAGTAACGTCGGCGCCACACTGTCTCCAAGCGAGAATGGTGAGGGAGACCAACAGGCACAACAAGCTTGAAAAAAAGCGCACCAATTGCCACTATTGGGCGACAAAAGGAGAGAAGACGAAGTGGGAGTGCCAAGGTTAGATAACAGACTCTTGGCTGTGAGAGGCAAAGAAAGGGATCCAAAAAAATCTTCCAAACCAGTGCTGCTTGCTAATGAACATGTTCAGACAAAGGGCAGAGATCAGGTCAAGGCAGCCACAGCAAGGGCAATTCAGAGTCGTCCATACCATCAGCTCGTCTGAACTTTCTGACTGTGCGAAAATGACCTCTGTATCGTCTATCAAATCTTCGTCATCTGGAACAAGCGTGGGTCCCATCTTTACTCTTGATCTAGGGGTACGCCTCAACCGCCTTTGTCTCTCTCTACCGCCGCCAGACACACTGACCTAGCGATAAAGTCTTCGTCTCCATAAGGTGCCCGTGCCAGCGATGATGGAGGTAGGTGGCAAGTAAGAGAGAGCCTGGCGACTAGCGATTGAACTCTTCAACGCTAGACAGCTCGCTCATCAAAGATTATGCAGCAGTGTGCTGATGGACATAGATCGTGGCTGAGCCTCGGGTGAAGGGATGATGGAGGGACGGCATTAGCGAGACAAATCTTCTTTTTGAAGATTCAAAGAGATTTTTTGACCCATGAAGCATCAGGAGAGATGGGGTGAAAGACAGAGAAAGGATAGACAGGCAGAGCCTCAAGACAGATAGGCAGACAGTGAAGCCTAACGCTATAGTCGTAAGGCTCAGAGATGTAATACAGAATGAGAACGGGATAGCATGCGGAGGAGAGAGAGAGACACAAGATAAGGAGGTCAAGAAAACGGAAAAGATGACGAAAATAGGGTCAACTACAACCTTTCTCCGAGGGTCGGTTTGCCAGATGAAATTAGCCGCAAGGCCGGCTTACATCTCTATAAGGGTCAGTAGAAGGGTTAGAGAGGAGAGCCAGAGACAGAAACCGGCCAAAAGCTTCAGAATTAGCGGAGATCAATAATTGCGATCAGCTGCACAACCTTCTGAAGCACTGAAAGTCGATGAAGCTTGTGGAGGCATCTGTGGCTGATAGCCAAATCTATCGCAGAAGACGGGAACTTCCTACATCCTTTCTCGGGAACTAGAAACTACGTGAAAGCTGATTGTGAGGGCACTTAAATTTCACATCACCACTCGTAGAGGCCGACCCAATCTGATTCTTGGCGCAGGATTGCTTCACCGCGCGGGTCTGCATTATACTGTCCCGCTCTGTATGGTGAAGGGCTCCGTCGTCGCCTTCTCTTGTTCAGCTTAGCTTCAGCTTAGCTGAAGTCCTGTACGTTTCAGCAGGCAGCCATCGTGGGTCCGCGGATTCTCTGCTTCTGTGAACCTTGATAAGGGATGGAATCATTCGTGGAGTTAAGTTGCTAGAGAGACCTTGGACTTGAGAGGAGAGCTCAAGCTCAGCAAGGAGACACAATGGGCTCTTGTCTAGCACGATGTCTGCCAGAGAGTGATATGGCAACAGAGCTGGAGCAGGAGCTTGACGAGGACGCACAGGTTGTTGCATGACGCTGGGTGATATGTGATCTCTTCTAAAGTGACTTACCTTCCTTTTCCGACCAATCGTACAACCGACAACCTTCTGGATCAATTCTCTAACACAGCCTAGCCCTGTCCTTGCTAACTATCACCCACGCGCACTGTATGGTTGTTTGACAGCAAACGAACTATGAGGTTTCTCGGGCTTCTAGCGTCCCACATAGTGCGCTACTTCAAGCTTCAGAGGTCGATCTGAAGGATGAGATTGGGAGAGGATCAACGGGTGTTGTCTTTCGGGTGAGTGCTCGGTCAAAGGCTGCCACTTGACTTAGTCTGCAAACGCACGGCTTCTCTTCCGCTTTGTTCCTTATTAGTTCAATCCAATTTGCCACCATGGTTTGTGCTCTCATCGCCGATTCTTGTCACACGGTACTTCAACCTCCACGTCTTAAGCTGTACCCCTTTATTTCTGAGTGGTTGCGGTGCACTCCTTCTTATCTTATGTAATTTTGATCATCAAGCTTCATGCCCGCCCTTCTTCAGCAAAACACCTTCTGCTAAGCGGATGGCCATCTCAATCTCTCTCCTTAGGGTTCGTATCGGGGAAGTCAGGTTGCTGTTAAGAAAGTGTTTGTCGGTCACGATGGCAAAGCGATAAGTCGCCACGAAATTGAGATTGCGCTTGAGAAGGAAGCCACCAGAATGGGCAGGTAGAGACAACCATGTACCCTAGGTGCAGCATTACTGATATCATTGTAGCTCTCCGTTGACATCTTCGAGAGTGATCGTCATAACGCCATCTGCGGGGCCAGATGTATTCCGAAGTCTCTATCGCTTCCCTTACCCATCCCTACAGATATTGACCACTGACTCATCTTTCCACCCCCGCTTTCGCTTCCATTTGCCCCAAACTATCGCGCAGTCTAAGGCATCCCAACATCGTTCTCTTTATGGGCGCGTGTCTTTCTGGAAGCCATTTTTGTATCATTAGGTGATGTGGACTTGCATACTTCAACCTCTTCGATAAAGATCTTTACAGTTTTCACATCTTTTTTAGAGGTTTGAGTCCATGTCGTCCAGCTTCTACTCTGACATGACTTCCTTTTTGATAGGCGATCTTCTCTTCGTCAGGGCCTGTACTCTGTCTCATAGCTTTGCCTGATACTTCCTGTGCTAACCTGTCCGGGTATCTAGTGAATATTGCAGTAGAGGGTCTCTTTCGGACGTTCTCCGCTTTGGACCAAGCGGTAGAAGCAGATCTTTCAAGCAAAGCGGCTCTTCGTCTTTGCCCATGTCCTCTTCCCTGCCGCCAATCACGTCTAGCTCTAAACCCACCAGTGAACAACTTCCTTGGTCCCTGAGGTAAGCCATATAGCGTTTCGGTGTCCGCCTACCTTGTAGGACGTTCCTATTCTGCTGTACCTTATTTGGTATGATGGTTAATAATGTGACTTTTTCGGGTCTAGTTCGTAAGTGTTGAGTCCTTGCTGGTCAGCAACAGACTGGGCCTGCGTTATAGCAAACATCCTGGTTGACCATCCTCAATCGTCCCATTTACTAGAACTCGGCTGGCCTTAGGAGCAGCTAGAGGTTTGCTTTACCTGCATAGTGCCGAACCCGCTCTTGTCCACGAGGATCTTAAAAGGTCTGAGTCTGAACCTCCTTGGTCTGACCCTGTTACGTCTAGGCGTGCCCTCAATCCTTTTTTGCGTGCCCTCGTCTTATAGTTGTGTGTATAAGTGGTCGTTATCTGATTTCCCGCGCTACTTCCGCTTTTGCAGCACGAATATATTGGTTGACGACTCTTGGAATGCCAAGTTAGCGGTAAGATTGAGCAATGGTGGTTCTCGTTGGTGCCAGCTTGTTGAGTGACCCCTATCATTGCTTGCCAAGGTGCTCTTTTAACTATTTCCTCGATGACGTCTATGCTGCCCTCTTTACCAAAGCTGACCAGTACTCACCCAAAACAATAGGACTTCGGTACACGGCATGTGGCTCTGATGATTGGCGGCAATGCTGAGGATCCTTCCACAAAGCTTCAGTGTAGATCTTTACGATGGACAGGTCTGACGCAACCTCAATACTGGACTCCTTTACGACTCGCTTCACTCCATAGTGTTCCCCCTCCTCCCTTCTATTCATAGCCTCACACTGCCTCTATCCATTTCAGCCCCAGAACTGTTGAAGAGCGGAAACACATCAGCTCTCAAGAAGCCTGAGGCAGCAGATATATTCAGCTTTGGGTAAGATCCAAACACTCTCGTTGACCGTACCATACACCTAAATACTGCTCTGTCCAGCATGATAATGTCAGAGCTAGTGACGCTCAAACCTCCATTCGAAGGTTTGACAGAGGAACAAGCTCGAGATGCGCTCTGTTTAGGACAAAGGCCAGAGATCCCTGTGAATAGCTGCTCGCAGCGCTGGGAGAGCTTGATGACAAAATGTCTCGCAGAAGAGCCAGGTGAGCTCAGGAAACTCCTGATCCTCGGCTGGTTCTCCTTTCTTGACTGTATTACATAACTATTCCTTCAACCTGCTCCCATCCCGTAGTAGTTAGCGCCGTCTCAATTATCTACCTACTTACTTGGTTAAGTTTAAGCTTCCTTTCTCTTTATCCGGCTTGATCTGTCTTCCCTACTGACGCTTAATCCCTGCTTTTGTGCCTAACTTACTACGGCCGCGACTGTCCTCGACAGCGGAACGTCCGGGTGCAAATGAGCTAGTAACAGTGCTAGAAGAACTCTACCAAATAGAAAGTGCAGAACATAATAGAAAGAAAGGGAAAAAGAGGCACCCAAGCTCTGCCTCCTCATCCTCTTCTCGACCGGCTGGAACGCAGAGCAATACCTCTAGTTTGGAAGGCAGCAATACCTTTTCATCGGAAAATGGTGGTGGAAGGTCAGCAATTCTATGTTGAGTAGTCCGTTCCCGGATCTCCTTTGAGTACGCCCATAGACTACCCAACCGGCAAATGTCTTAACAAACTCTCGTCCTACTCTGTAGTGGAAGTGGTACCTCTCCAGTTGGCTAATTCTGTTTCCTCTTACCGCAGCCAACCTGGCACTTCAGAAGGGGACAGTCCGCAAGCTCTTAGGGAACTGCCACGAAGTTCTCCAGGGGAACCCCCGGCAGCCCTGAAAGCTGTCAACTTCAAGATTGATGGTGTGACACAATGAAGCTAGGCACGGGACGAGCGAGGAGGGAGGAACTCCATAATTTGTGCGATATATGTGTTCGTCGTGCGACAGTACACAGCAATTCTTTTTCCCAACCCCGCTGTCCAACAGGATTTCATGCCTATTTTTCTTCTCTTTCCTTGTCTCAGCTTGAGCTTGGAACCCACGTACAGACAAGTTGCAGCTGATCTTGCGGCCAAACTATAACCAAACTCTGTCTGTCTTGACTTCTCTAATGGGCAATTAACCGCCAAAGTGCGCCACACAAATGTGTGACGATATTAGGGGACAGACCCCATTTACTCCATATCCTCAAACATCTCGTCCTCCACTATCACAGGAGCTGCTTCCTGAACCGCTTCAGGAGCTGGCGCCTCTTGCTGAGCCAATAACTGGGAGGTGGTGGAGAAAGGAAGGGCATGTTATCCTCTAGTACGACCGAATCGATGGCCAAACCAGAAATACGCAAACGGGGCGTGTGGACTTTCTAGGAACGGATTGGACATCTGACGTCGTACGGCAATACAGTGTGAGATGAGGGCAACAAAGATGATTGGAAAGCAAAATGATGAGTCCAGTGTTCTTTACCGCTTTTGCTTGCGCTTCACTGACGTCCACGTCTGAATCTTCTCCCTTGGTTATCAGAGAGAGCTTCTCGTCTCCCACTTTGCTCCAAAGCTCCGAGAATTGTCGAGATGCGAAGCTTGTCCGCAGCTCATGTAGATAGTCATTGTAGGTACTGGAGAGCTTTGTCTAGAGGGCAAGCCAAAGAACGCTCAGAAGCAAGCTCAGGAAGAAAGAAATAAGAAGAGAGCTCTTAACCAGAAAAGGCTGAGCAGTCACGTGCACACGAATGTCATAGACTATGCAGTGGCGGTCGGAGAGTAGATACACGCCTCGGCAACTGTGAGGGGCTGATCACCTCCAGGCAGTGCTTCCTCAGACTCCTAAGGCAGTGTATGGCTTTGGGGAAGTACTCAGGGGCGATCTGAATCAGATTTCTTGCCATCTCTCCCATTTCGTAGATTGCTTTCTCCCTCAGCTCCGGTCTCTGAACCATAGTCTCGAAGTCTCTGACTGGATTCATTGAACCCACAGAGGTGACTGATGAGTCTTTAAGGAGGGCACGGACATCCAGCTCCTGAGAGATAAAAAGACGCGAAGAGTAGTAGATAATCAATCCGTCAGGCTGTTGACTAATATCATGCGAAGAAAAGATGGGCTCAACAACTAAAACAAAAGTAAATACAAAATGAAGCCTTCCCTCAACTCACCTCATCGGAGCTGTTCCTCTCGTCCTCTAGAAAGAAGTTGACCACCGACGATCATTCCAGCAAAATAAAGCGAGGAATGAAGCGTTAGAACACTCATCAGCCTTCTGAGCCATAATGTGATCTTTAGCATCAGGACCATGGTTTACCTTTCTCCTCCTTGCCTTCTTCTCTCTCGCTCCAGAATCGTTTCTTTTCTTTCTTCCTGTCCACAATGCTGAGTGGAAAGAGCGCTTCGATCTTGTTTACCAAGCCTTTCTCCAACTTCTTCTGAAGGTCATACCTGTTGGAAGTGGATAACGGACGGGCAGGGTAACAATGAGGGCTAATCCGACGGCTAATGCGGGACCACAAAGCTGCTGGCCACAGTTTCGTGAGAGTTACGAATCAGGGAAGTAGGTGATACCTTCCAAGGATATCTTGAGCTGGCGGTAAAGCCGCTTTGGGGTCTAGAGCCCTCTCAACTAGAAGTTGGTTGAACCTACTTATAACGGGGTTGTACAGGTGTTCGCATGGGGAGAAAAGGTCACCTCCACCCTCTCTGTCACTTTCCAGGCCTTTGTCATCGTGTCCTTTCTTTTCTCTCTTCGCCGGTGGTGGAAGATATGACATTGACTCCACTAGCGATTCCATTGCGTGTACTTGTCCTGCATCCGGCTGGAGTTTGTGTCCTTCAAAGGAAGGAAATTTGTACCCGCGGATGTCTTCGAGAAGGGGAAGCTGGTTCAGTAAAAGACAGTCCACTCCTTCTGGGCAGGCCGGAGCGAGGAGAGGAGATAAAGCAACTATACGCACGTCCGCATTGGCCCGAGGCACAAAGCGAGCGACACCTAGGCTTTCGTCCAATTTCAAGGCTTGCACTAAAGCAGAAAGTGCACTTGCGGCAGCAGTATTGCCTTGATTAATAGCGGAGAATAGCGGGAGAAGAACGGAGAAGAGCATATAGGTGTTAGACCATCAACGCTTTAGGATGACACTGTCAAGGAATGACAGCTTTTCACAAAGGTGCAAGGGTCCATGACACCTTTTGCAGCCTAGAAGTCAACTTTACGTGTTCAACTGAGAATAAAGTCCTGTTGAAGTTCATACCTATTTCTGGCACAACCATGTCTGCTCCAGAGATGAAGTGGTGTCGTGGGACCTGGGACCGGTTTACAAAACCCAGGAGCTGCAGGCATCGTTCTGTCTGATATTTTGATGTCGCCTCATCGGAGGCAGAGAAAGGGACAAGCTGTTTTCCAAACTTGAAACCTTTTGCCTTGTCTTCTGGGCCTGCGCGAAGTCGGAGGCCAAAAGAGACTTCGTGACTACAATCATAGCAAGCAGAAAGAAATCTCCAGCAACATGAAGAAAGCCATCCGGACACCGGAAGGAGCGACATCATAGCGCGTACACAGCGGAAGTTATAGCTCACCTAGCACTTCGAGAGGATTGTCCGGATTTTTATAAATTCGGTCCATCTTCACTCCAGCTCCCTCGGATAGAGTCGACTCTTTCTTAAGACTAGGAAGGTACTCCTCTTTTGTCTTGGCATAGACATAGACGGGAATACCGCATTGACCACTAATCTCCAAATTTCCTGAAAGTTGACGTTGTTGGCATGGGTTCAACGTGGGAGGCGAGAGGAGAATTCTTTGAACATTAAGGCCACTTGACTTAAACTGTCAGAAGCAGCGCGTACCAATAACAGCTTTTGAGAGGAGACACAGATTGGTGACAACATGACTAGGTAGTGGAACTCAAGCTAGTCATAGAGTTAAACAAACAGCACCGAAGTCCGGAAGGCTCTTTTCTATGATGCGGCATGTGTTTTACCTCTGAACTTAGTGACTTGCATAATAGTGCGACGTCTTTGTGCTGTCGCTAGTGCTAGCGCCTCGTCTATCCGCAGAAAGTTACCATTTCCTTGTTGCACCATTGTGCGTAAAAGCTCTTCATTCTCCCGCTAGAGTAAAAGCGCCGCAAAAGGTAGATATGTGAAACAGTCCCAAGCCAGGTGCAGAATCAACCAAGCTATAGAAAGACGGTTCTATTGAGAAGAGGTCCAACCCAAGCCCAAGACGTGAAGAACAAAGTTCGTCAAGAACTCTAATGCAAGGACAGCACAATAAGTAGAGGTCCCAACTTCTGTAGAACCTTGATGGCGAGATCATCCTGGGCTTCGATAGATCCGTCCTCTAGAACCTTTTCCGCGAAATCAATGCCTCTTAGAACATAAGGAGCGTTAGAAAGAAAAATTGGCGATCATAGTCCAATGCAAGGATTGAACGGCATGAGCCGATGTCTAAACACTTGAGTGCCGTAAGTACTAAGGGGCCGACAATGAGCCCAAGTGAGACTTGACTCACATGAGATTGAACTCTGTTCCACTGTCCACGATATTTCCCAGGACGGCGTCTGCCTCGTCCATCCCTGCCAGCTGAAGTATGGGGTTCAAATGCCATAAAGGTGCCAGTGCAGACGAGGTAAAGGTGGGTGACAATAGGGCAGCAATGACAAGAGAGGCAAAACGCACAAGCTCTTCGAGTGCAGTCATGGCAAGTAGTTTAGCCGTCGTCAACAGTCTAGCTAAACAGTCGCTTATCTCTACTTACAGGTGATGCACCGTCCGTGATAAGAAAGAGATGCTTCGTATACTTCTTTTTCCCGACCTTCCGGTGCAGAAGGTCCAATGCTACGATTATGCCATCGAGTACATCTCCCTATATGAACTGCCGTCAACTTAGACTCTCAAGAGTACAAGCAGAACCAAGAGAAAGAAAGTGGGGAATGAGTCTTTAACTGCGTCAACGGCGAGAAGAGCACACAAGGGGAGTGATGGTTGTCTATAGTCGAACTCACTGTTTGCTTGCTGCTTTCAATCTCTTCCAGCCCGCGTATTGTCTCCAGACTCGATGGTTCAATATCATTCTTGACAACAACATTCTGGTATTCGTCCTCCCCAACCTCCAGATTAAGCTGGTTATCCGTCTCTAAGCACAAGCGTTAGTCCTTGAGGCTCTACTTATACAAACCAAATCGCAATGGTAGAAGAAGTCTCACCATCTGCGCCGAAGAGGACAATCCCAACTTCATCTCGCTTGCTGAAGACGAGCTACCAGGTAGAGAGATGGATGAATTGTGAACTCAAATAGAATTGCGTGCGTCTTATGGCAGAATCCGGCCATGAAGCTCAATAAAATGCACCTTTTGAGTCAGGAAAGCCTTGAGAAACTTTTTGGCAATGCCAACTCGTGTCTCCTTCTCATCGCTCAACAGGCGCTCGCCCATGGAGGTAGATACATCGACCAAGCAGACAATGGCCTCCTACGATCAGAAGAATTTCTGGTGAAATGGACCTATCTATACAAAGCATTCTAAACTCCCATCCATTTGCAAACCTTAGCTCGATTGCCCATAGCTCTAGACGCGGAGCCTAGAGAGCCCGTCACAGCTCCCCCACAGCTTCTCTATATAATCAATAGAAAGGCGGTTGAAGCCTTCTTCCAAAGGCTCAGCACCGGATCTGCGTTTCTCGTGCCGCGACGGCCCTTGCACGTACTATCCCACCATAACTCAGAGCTTCATTATCGCCGAAGGGATAGAACTATGGATGCTCCCTGGATCCTCCTCACGCAACAAAGATTTTTTATAGATTCGGAGATTCGCATGCCGTTTATTGATACGAAGTTATGAGAAAGATGTAGAAAGATCTTCAACTCTAATGACGGGAGCCAGGCCAGACCTGACCCAGGAATGTCGCTTAAACGTTCTCTAATGGGTTTCTCTGCCATGCGCTTTCCACAAACTTGACACCTGGGCAATGTAAGGCCATCTTGTCTGAAAATTTAACCGCCTTGCAGTGGTGATGGTCCTATAATTGTCTCAAGGCTAATCCAACTCACAGCTGACTTCAGTTATCGCGGTATGGTAATCAAGCGGGACATGTAACGTCGTCTACTCGTAAGTAAAATAAAAGACTGCTGGGGAAAGCTTCAGTGATAAAACCGATGCTGGTACTTTTCCCCGCTCATAGGAGAAAGAAGTCAGGCCCTTTTCAGAAGTTTTCCCGGCTGGAACTCTCCAGCTTGAAGCAATAGAATCAGAGCCCGACTGATACCCAACATCCCACTATGATCACAGCCCGATCAACAAGTCTGTGCCGGCAGCATTAATCTCATGGACGGACTTCACGTTATATGCTCGTCAAAGCGTGCCACCATGATCCTTGAGTGAAGCTCTCCTTAGGGATCCATTTGAAATCCACGTTGCCAACCCCACGTCTGATTCTGATTGATGCGGGTCGATACATTTGGTGAAAGGGGGCAGATTCTGCCTTCCGATGAATGAGACGATAATGCACAAGCCATACTACCTCCAGTAGGGTCAAGAAAATCGCACCGGACGGGTCTATTGTGCCATGAGCAAGCTCTCGGCTTTCCTTTCTAGAACTCCTAACTCACAGGGTAAAATCAACCTCTCCTCACCGAGATCGGATGGAGGCCACTCTCCAGCAGAGTTGTCTACTAGCAAGTACTCGATAAACAATGGGCCCAAGGTCCGAGAAATCGGGTCTGACCAACCTGGTATGCCACGGCTATTTCAAAAGTGGATTACGAAGCAGTCTCTCTCTCTGATTCTAATCTCTAGATCTGCATTCTTGCCTCACGTACATAGTTGCTGCTCCGACCTTTTCACCATCATCTTGATGATCCGTTCAAATAGGATCTGATGTCATTCAACTTCAAGTGCCCAATGGCAATGCCTGCGAGAAAGCGTTTGTGGGTGCGCACGGACGAACATGTCCAAGGGTCAAAGCGCTAGCGGAGAGAAGGCGGTCGGGTATGACTTGGCACGCTTCCTTTCCTCTTACTGTATGCTGTACGCTGGGAGGGCTGTTCTATACCAAACATCTCGAAATATGCTTTTCCTTGTGTCCATTCGTTGGTGCCTGTTGTGGGAAGGCATTTCCTGCCAAAGCGACTTGACGCCAAGATGTCTGACCTAGATCGGGAGACATTCTATCCGAGATACCTATTGTGGCCGCGGTGGGGCTCCACACGTTTGAACTACTATTTCGCTGCTAACTGAGCTCTCGAAAATGTTTGGGATTGTCATCATCTCCTCCTACCTCCGTTGTTTGCTCTTCGAACATACAGCGAGCTGGGTGGACCCAGGACTGGTTGCCCAGTTCAAGGGTGTGGCTCAGCTGACCGTTCGTAACAATGAGGGTGGTGAAGAGACTGGAAGGGCAAGAGGCCGATCCCTATCTGCCCCTTACCTTTTAGAACGAGGGAATGCCTGCGAATCGCAGGTGGAAAGAAGGGACTGGATGAAGGTTGAAGCTATTGAAGACCTCTTTGCGCGGCAAGGAAGACTTCTGGTACCTCGTGCGGCATTCTGCTTTTTGAACTTTGACCCTTGCGTTTCGCGAATGGTAGATGTTTGACGCTTGTCTTCGCGGCGCTTCTCCGCAGCTCCATGATTTCTTCCCACATTTGCCCTTCTCTCTCACCACTCCCAAGTTCTCGGCGGTTCTTAAGTGAAGACTTCCTTTCCCGTCTTTTCGTATCAGGTGGAAGATGCACTTTCATTGATAAAACAAGCGACAGAATTGCTCCAAAGTGAGCAAAATGTACTGCAGATAGAGGCGCCCGTAGTAGGTCAGAAAGCGCTCTCTCTCTTTCCTCCTCCCTTCGGATACCTCCTTTCCTAAAGTAGTTTCCGGTACAGCGGCAATGGTCGGCCTCAGGTTTTGCAGATCTTGCACTCGGGTCGTCGTCTTTTCTACCACTAGTGCTGTCAGTTCTCTTGATCCCTAATCTATGCACCTTGCCGTCCTAGTATGTGGGGACATCCATGGCCAATACTTTGACTTGCTGGAGATTTTCAGGATAGCGGGGCGTCCTCCAGCAACTAAATTGCTGTTTTTGGGAGACTACGTTGGTGAGTGCGAAAGATTAAAATGACTGAACTCCTTGACCTCGTTTCTTTTTTGGCTTTCCAGCTTCCTTACCACGCTCTCTTTTTGGGCGTCTTCTCTTACCACCCTCCTCAAAGCTCGTTCTCATCCGTTGTTCTGTCCAAGCTTTTTTCTCTCCTACATGAATCCCAAGCGTCGGTGCTCCACCGCCTGTTCCACCTTCTGATATTCGCTCTATTTGTCTACGTCTGGTTTTGATCATCCGTACCTCTCCAGACCGCGGTAACTTCTCGTGTGAGGTCTTTCTTCATCTATTAGCTTTAAAGCTCCAATATCCCTCTCATATCTTCCTTTTGAGAGGAAATGATGAGGGTAGAAGCGTTTCTTCAGTATTCGGGTTCAAGGACGAATGTGAGTACTCGTCAACGCGAGGAGGAGTCAAAAGCAAAGTCGAGCTTGGAAGGAGCCTTTCCCGCTCGTAGTGCTGACGCTTCTCTTCGTGACTTAGCGTAACCTTTCCCATCACTTCGGATGAGCCTGTTGCATTTTTTAGGGGAATCCATGTCAGCTTTATCGCTCCAGCTCTCTATTTACAGCTCCTATCATGTCCTCATTGTGTACCGAAATATGGGTCTCGCCCTGTCACTTACTTTCTGGTCTGTCTGCAGGTAAGATGAAATATGGTTTGCAGGTATTCAATCGTGCAGTGTACTGCTTCGATACGCTCCCGTTGGGGGCCGTGGTCATCACAGATTACGGAAGGTTCCTTTGTCTACATGGCGGTCTGTCACCAGGTAATGGGTTATTAGCGTCGGCGATAACAAGCAAGGACCACTTCCAAAGGCTGAGTTGTCAATCTCTTAGACATTACAGAATTGTCTCAAATTGAGGACATAAATAGGGAACAAGAGCCAGACACTAGCGGACCTCTCTGCGATCTCCTATGGGCCGACCCTATCAAAGACGGTAAGCAGAACTAAAGAGGGTGCCAGAGTGAAAGTTGGGGCAGAAAGAGGTTCAAAGGGCAACTTGATTAAGACAGCAACGGAAATCAATAGAAGAAGCACACTCTCTAAGTAGTTCTGCATAAAGTGTTCTTCTGCTAGGGAAGTCTCTTCGTCTTGCTAGAACCGCCGCCGGCCCCTTACCTCTAACTCTTGACAAGTTTAATAGCCATATCCCCTTCCTCCTGTACTAGACCAAGTGGTACATATGGAGGACAATCAAGTCGAGGACTTTCTGAATTTGCAATGGCTACCAAACGCGGTACGAATGTTAGAAGGTTCTTACGTCCTAGGTCGCCTCTTTCTTAATTGCTGTTCGACTTTCCGGTCATCTCCATGACGATGCTTCGGTTGCTATTCCAATCGATAGCTAGACAACGGATCGGCGGACAATTCTCGCTCTTGTACCTCTCTTAGACTATTTTGGCTGTTACCTTAACTCTTGCTGCGACAGTCAACGTTCTATGAGAATTAGAGGGAGAGTCTCCTTGATGTGGCCATTCCCTTCTCTATAAGGTTTTCTAATCGTTTCTGAAACTCCTTTCAAGAGCCGTGGCTGTTCTTATATGTTCGGCTATGACGTACTGGAACGCTTTCTCCTTGCAAATGGTCTGGTGGGGGTCATAAGAGCGCACGAGGTGTGTTTTCGTCGTCCATTCTCTCTCAGCCCTCATCCTCCTCTACTTCTGCTTCATGTATCGGGCCCAGGCTTCCGTTTAAGAAGCTGTATCTAACGAGCTGAGGCCGACGCCTCCGACACTTGCGCAGGTACAGGAGGAAGGCTATTATAGCCATTTTGATTCGCGAAAGCTACCTTTGGACGTGAGAGCGATTCCTCCGTTAATCACAATTTTCTCGGCACCTAATTACTGCGGAAAGTATGGCAACAAGGTGTGTAGCATGTTTTCCCCTTCAGGTGATGTTTTAGTCTCAGAATCCTTCTGGTTCTGTCTGCTTCTCTATGAATTATTTTCACTGTTGCCATTGATTACGGTCATGGATGGCGTTCATTCTGAACTCCTTTCTCTAGGCTGCGGTTTTGAAAGTAGGTCGGACAGTCCCGGAGTTTCAGTTTATTCAATTCCAGTCTACCTCCCATCCGGACCCTATACCTGTTCCGAAGTGAGTGCATGCATGCAAGCTATGTCAACCGCCCTTTGGTTGTCTCTCCGATGCCCAGAATGGCAAATCACCTCATGCTGTAATTCGTCACATTTTCTTGTCGCTTCCCACCAAGTAAGCTACCCTTGTACCTCTGCTCCGTTGCTAGCCTTTGGGTCACGCTGTCGGTATCCGAGTTTGAGTCTGATCAAGTCGCTCAACTTGGTCGCTCACCTGTTGGTCCTGTGGACATGTCATGCGTGCTCTGACTGACGAGCTCTATCAATCATTTTGCAGTCAGGCTGAGGCCACACAGAGCTATCTGGAGAGAACCCTTCCATATATGCCCACAACTTTTCGCCTTCTCTTGCGTGCTACCCAAGAACTAGGTCCACCTACTATTGGGGAGGACATGGGCAGCTTTGACGCAAATGAAGAAGTGCTAGACAACAATGACGCCTCGGCAAGGGTTGTCGAAGACTTGGAGGGTAAGCTACTGGACAACTACTATGACGAAGGGCAGGAGTGTAAGCATTTTGCCCGCAAGCAGACTTGTTCGGTTGCGATAAGGAAGAAGGGAACCAAACAAAAGCTGGGGAGGAGCAAGATAACCTCAGCTCTTCGAGGGCTGGGTATGACGGTATGGCACTCCTTCTTGTTCATGCGCCCTTCTCTGACAGCTGCCACAACGACCTCTTCTGTGCTGTCGATGGTCTGGTGAGTCTCGCACTTATTCGTGGCGGTTTTGTTCGGTTCCTACCGTCTTTCGGCTTTCGCCAATTGACTGCCGCAGGAACCACTATTAAATTCATTTACAGATCTCCAGTCCAAATATCGAGAAGCTGCGCGAAGTGACGTGTTGAATGAAATGAACCCAACCGTCATTGAACAGAGACTCAAGGTAGGGTCAAGAAGGGCTTAACTGGAAAGGGCCATTTATAGATTATGTTCACTAAAGGGAGAAGAGGATAAAAGGAGAGATGGTGGCGTAGGGTTTTGACACCGTGCCTCTTAGCATGCAAGTATTGGTTCTGAGCTGGAGTTTGTGACGGAAGAAATGAATCTTGCGCAGAGTAAGGGATATCCTCTTAGAGGAATATGATCCAATTCCTAGATGAGTTTGTTCAAGTGCTCTTTGTCAACACTGGTTCATCCTCGCACCTATCTACCAGCTACCATCCCAAGACATCTTTTTTGTTGGAACCTGAGAAGCTTCCCATAATAGGTTACCGGGGTCTTGTACTTCTAATTTCCCCTCTTGGGTTTCGCTTCTTGACTTCATGGTGTTTGTCTCTTCCCTTCTCCTTTTGACGACATGCTATTCTCCGTGCTCACAAATGTGAAACGCACTGCATTCGAAACGCTTTAGTGCTCTCTAAAGGGGCGTTTGGTCGTATTCAGCGTGGCGAGTCTTCAGTGGTCCTGCAGCGGTTGGCTGATATAGAAAGCTGTAAGATGAGAAAGCAGCATGCGCTCTCGCGAGATCTCTCTCCTCCTGAACTCCAAGAACGCACAGTTCATCTATCAGAGCTCAGAAAGAAATGGGAGACAATAGGTGAGTCTTGGCAGCTCTGGTGCAGAGTCTTTAGTGCGATAAATAGTCGTGGCCAGCGTCCTGTCAGGAGGCCTAAGAGAAAGGAAAGGATACAATAGTTCACCTAAAAGACTGGAAATTAGCCAGACAGACAGAAAAGCTTGGACACCAGACAGTAAGAAGCAAAAAAGAGAAGCGAAAGTGTCAGATGCCGCTACTTAACAGCACGAAGTGAGATACCCTAGGAGCGAGGGGATTGGCTGACCTTCAGGACGCCACGTTTATTGCCTAGCGTTAGGTCAGATTAGAGCGGAAACAGGTATTCGCAGAGAGTTAAGCATATGTGGGCAGAGGCTAGGCGGAAAGGACCGTGGAAGACAAAGCTCTCAAGCTGATATTTCACTTAATGCTTACCTCGTCTTGTCTTCTTCCTGAACCATCCGCAATCTGTGTCATGCAGCGCAAGATCGGGTCCAGAGAAAGCCGTCAGGACAAACAAGAAGAGATTCTCTGGATCAGCTTCGAGCTGAGAGACATCTAAAAGACCTCAGAGAGAGATTTGAGCCCTCAGATGTCAAGCGTAACCCTTCACCCTCCGTTCCCAGGCATAGCAGTCCGTCTACCAGGGCTACGGGTAGGAAAGGTAGCCATAAGCAGAGCACCAGAGAGGTTAGTGTGCCATTCTATTAGGACACTTTCCCTTTGTTGTCAAAGGCATTTTCTCTATCTATACTCCCTCATCCTCAAAATGCCCAATGGCCAAGCCCAGACTGCGGGATAACCAAACCTAGGCTAGCGATATCAAGCTTCCCGTCTTACCTCTTTTCTCCCTATATCGATCATCCCCCTTCCTTCAGCTGTGGCCTTCACTCGTCGCCTCTACATCATACTCGACACTACTCCTTGTTAAGTCCACTACTTCCATCATTGCTTGCGAGTACTTAGTTTCCTGGTGGCACTCATTAACAAAATTGGACGGCTTTCTTGGACAGGCACCGAGACCTTTGTCCGCACTCTCGTCCTGCCCTGGCCCTTCTCCAATCTTCACTTCTGAAGAGCTGGTCGGACTGAAACTTCTCTTTGTGGTGCTGGATCGGTCGGGCAATGACTCCATCACCACTGAAGAGCTCGCAGCCTTTGCCGAAGAGACAGGTCTACAATAGCCAAATTTATTCTCCATCTGCAATACGGCGGATTTGCGCCTTGCCACTTCCCTTTGGAAGAAGCGGTTGTCAGCGATCCTTGCTCTAGCCGTCACAAGTTTTTTCCAGTCTCCTTGCCACGTCGTAATCTGTATATTCCTCGTTACCCTCCTCGTTGCATACATTAGTAACTTCATCCTTGCATCAGCCCTATAGGTTTGTTTGATTTCCGATATGGTTTCTAATCAGTCTTCCTCTCTAGGGTCTATTGCTGACCACACTGCGGTGGAAGCTTGCATGACAGCCCTGGATGCAGACTGCGATGGTCAAATAGGGTTCGAGGACTACTTGCAATTTGCCGCGAGGTTGAAAGACATGCACATGCGCCGACAGGAAAGGTCCTAGAGGCAGAAGCAGCAAGGACTGTCGCATTCTCAAAATAGGAGAGGCGTACATTTCGTGCTGTGGCTCTTCAGATATCTGCCAAGGTTCACATATACTGCTCAGTATACGTGCTGAGAAAATTGTGAGACGTCTTCTTCGGACTCTTCCCCTGTCTTACAGAACTTTCAATGAGCGTCCAACGCTAGCTCTTATTCGAATGCCCGGATGAGTAATGGATGGTCCATCTCCGCACACCCTTCCTCCTCCATTAGCTACCATAGGTCGCCTAAGACAGCTACAGCTGTGTCTCAGGTCCACCTACTCCTCATCTTGCTTTCCATTAGAGTTATAGGACAGGTATCTATATAGATCAGTCGAAGAGGCAGATTAAGAAAGGTCATTCCATTTATCAATATGTTACTACCATAGAACCAGGATCATAAGTAGAAGAGAGGAGGAGGAAGCCTGGCACCGCCACATGCCCTAAATAGATCACCCAAGAAAGTATAGCGCAGGACACATTATCTCTTCCTTTGCTCTGAAGAACTTGCTACAATTGTCACTTCATGTTTGAGACAAGTTTGGCATACTTTCCGTTGAGAGCTACAAGTTGGTCATGCGTGCCTTCCTCTCTCACTTTTCCTCTCTCAATATAGTATATTCTATCAGCGTTCTTGATGGTCGACAGACGATGTGCGATAATTAGAGTGGTTCTTTTCTTCATCTGCAGCAGGTCATCCAATGCCTTTTGGACAATTGCCTGTGATTTCAGGACGAGGGCCAAGCCAGATTACAGAATTACGTTAGAAAGACGGTCCAATAGGCGGAGTGAAGAAGACCAGGTACTTGAATGGTTCAGACTGAAGATGTATCGAGAAAGGGTGAGCGTTTGATGAAGGCTCCAGTAGCGGTCTCTTGGAATGGAGAGAGGAAACCGAAGGAGACTTTGGCTTCCAATACCTCGCTTTCGGTATCAAGGGCTGAGGTCGCCTCGTCTAGAAGGAGGATAGCTGGATCGCGAATGATTGCACGTGCGATGGCAATGCGCTGCTTCTGCCCTCCGGAAAGCTGGACACCTACAGATCACGCAAGAAAGGAACGGCAGAGCGTGAGGAAACTTGGAAGATAAAGGGGCTACGAAGAGAGATGTTGTCCAACCTTTCTCTCCGACTAGTGTCTCGTACTGGTCCGGCAGGTTGCAGATAAACGAATGGGCATTTGCCATCTTTCCAAGACGCAAAGGTGTAGAGCGTTAGCAAGGGTGCAATGTAGCTGTGGAAGAAGATAGCCGCTATACCTTAGCTGCCGCGATAATCTCATCCATCGTAGCATCGGGTTTGCCATAAGAGATATTCTCGCTAATACTTCCGGAAAAGAGAACCGGCTCTTGACCTACCAGGCCAATCTGAGAACGGAGCCAGCTCACGTTAATGTCAGGAAGGGGTACCCCGTCCAATGAGATCGAGCCGCTTCGTGGATCTGTGAGAGGTTACAATAATAAGAAGCACGGCGATTTAGTACAGTACTAAAATGCGAAGAAAGCGGAGAAGGTGAGGGGTCTGGGCAGTTCATGAGTTGGGACCAGACAGTGGGGCTGAAGATAAATAGCGAGTTGAAGGAAGCGAGCGGTGTTTCGCGTACCATAGAACCTCTCTAGGAGATTGACAGCAGTACTCTTGCCACTGCCACTTGCTCCAACTAATGCCACAGTCTGGCCAGCTGCCACCTTGAAGGTATAACCGCGGCACACTGGAACCTTGATAGAAGAATAGTGTTCAATAAGACGCTAGATATCTACCGAGAAACCTTCCCAAGAACTTGGAGACAGGAGATATTCCAAGGGATGCAACTATGGCGATCAAAGCAAGGGAACAGCCAGACAAATGGCTTACATTCGGTCTGCTGGGGTAGCTGAAGCGCACTTCGTTAAAGCTGACTTCCCCTGCCACCTTCTGAAGTATCTTTCCTTTCTCACTCTCCGAGTCAATCTTCGGGTCGGAGTCAATGAGTGAGAAGACATTACTAATAGCAACTCGTGCCTTGGAGCTATCTGTCATATCTTGGGCGGCGTTTCCAAACCCGTAGGCGCTGTTGATAAAATAGTGGATGAGAACCTCTACAGAGCATGAAAGCAACAACAAAAGCAGAAGACAAAGTGTGTGGACGGAGGAATCAGGGGTGCCCATCGCACAGCAAGACGAACTCTCTTTAACACTCTCTAGTGCTTCACTGCCTCTCACCTTAGTAGAATAACCACAACCGCCACGAGGAGGGCCTGGAAGCTGATCTTTCTTGGGCTGGTATCTGGGAGAGTGTATAGTTTCGAGCCATACCAAAACACAAGAGCCAGAACACCTAAAACTAACATCTGGCTTGCACCAAATGCTAGTCCCAGACCGATAGCTTGTCTCCTGGCAACCTATAGAAAACCACCAAGGAGCAGGCGTGTGAGGGCTTGACCGCACAGCGATTGTGCCAACATCTAGTTATCCAGTTACAGAGTAAGAGCACACTGAGAAGAGAGCGTTCGTACCTTTCGATTAGCATAGAGACCCTCTGCATAGCGGTTGATGATGGTCTCTTCCAGATCAAACGCAGCCACTGTTCTAATGTTATTAATTCCTGCAGGAAGTCACTCTCAGACGCTAGTACTGAAAGCGCAACCGACTGTCCTGCCCTCTCTTACTTCTAGTCAAGACACAAGATCTCACCTTCAGAGATCACACTAGCAGTTCCCTGCTTCAGGTTGCCTTCATTTTGCTTGACTCTTGCATACTCGACGACACCGGTAAAAGCCAGCAGAGGAAAGACTGCCAACATAATAAGAGACATCTCCCACGAGTAGAAGAAGGAGATACAAAGTGCAAGAATAAGGGAGAAGAGGTTTGCCACATGGCGTGCGATGCTTTCTCCAGTCTGGGACTGTATTAGCGTGCAGTCCTCGGCTAGCCTAAGAGAAAATTTCATTTTAGTGCTGCAGAAGGATTGCAATAGAGCCGAAAGAAGCTAGGTTGTTGAGACACATGCACGTGCTGATAGCTCACAAAGAACAACATAGCGACAGGGCATCGGCTTAGGAATGATACCAGGAGAGAAGACAGAGATAAAAGAAGGCTATAGAGCGCGGAGTGACTAGAATTTGTGTGAGCATCACCGCTGACAAACTGTTCCGGAGTCGTGGTTGGGCATATCAAACCACTCGATCTCCTTCCTGAGGATTGCCTTGAAGGTCTGCTCGCGGACAGCTCTAGTTACTTTCTCTCCTGCGACGCCAAAGCCATAGTATTGGGCCATGTTGCCTGAAGATATCATACGTGTAAGAGAAGGCGCAATATCGTTATAAATTAGACCAATATGACATATCTAGCTGGAAAATACTTTCTCCTTAAGACGCCATAACATGAGGCCGTGATGAAAGGGCCATCAATTTGCGGTCTCGCAAGGAATTCAGGTGCTTAGATAGAAAGAGTTACGAGAAATGGACATACCGACAAGAGCTCCGGTGCCGACCGCGACGAACATCAGCCCATAAAAGACCGTGTCCTCCTCAACCTTCTCCGCGTCCACGCCTGCTCAACAGGCACAGATGGAAAATAAAGTTTAGTTAGGGAGGGATAAACGCGCAACATAAGGAGCCAACGCGACCAGAATTGGCAGTACTTCTGTCAAGCTTCTCACTAAGAACTAACTCCGAAGTACATACCAAAGAATGAAGCAATCATCTTTGCAATAAAGAGTCCCCAGAGTGGGAAAACTGCGCCATTCATAAGAGCGCCCACCAATCCTAGACCCAGGAAGGGAAAGTTGTTGCTCCCAAGGGAGTAAAGCCGTTTGGCAGGGACCTTGTATAGCCTAGTAGAGTAGAGAGAAGAGCAGCTGTTTGTAAGCACCTTTGGGATGTCCTTCTACATTCCAACTTCATAGATAAACGTCTCTTGGAAGGTGCGATCTCTCTCTTTGTCCTGAGGATACGTAACCTCTCCTCCGCCCTCCTCCCTTCCGGCCGAGTCCTTGTTCTTCGCGGTTACACTTACTCTTCCTTCTTTGCTCCTGTCTCTAAATCCAGCGTAATCCCGGCATTTGACTGAAAGACAGAGGTACTTGAAGAGACAAGTGTTGCGTCCCTTCCGGGATACAAAGTTGAACTTCCTGCTTCTCTGCGCTCATCCAATAGCACCTGGGAACCCCAGAGGCTACTCCGCCGGTGACACTCGTCGTCTTCATCTTTCACCTCTTCTTTCTGTCTATCAACCAGACGGCGATAGTGGCCATCTTCTATCGCTAAGAGATCTTCGTGCTTGCCTTCCTCAACCAGTCTTCCGGCCTCAAAGACAGCGATCTTATTGGCATATCGAATGGTTGATAGACGATGAGCGATAATAATAGTTGTCCGCTTATGCTTCTCCAGAAGAGAATCTAACGAGGCCTGGACAATCCGCTCGCTTTCATTATCTGTTTATAGAAGCAAGATCGCCAGGGTATGAGGCCATGAGAATATAGAGGAGGAAAGTGAATGGACTTAGATAACGCCACGTCCTCTGACTTTCACAGGAGAGTGGACTGTCAGAGATATAACGAGGGAGATAACCAACACGCCCAAAGAAAACTTGAGGTACAAGACCTCTGCCTACCGAGTGCAGAAGTAGCTTCATCCAGCACCAAAATGGCTGGGTTCTTGATAATGGCACGAGCTATCGCAACTCGCTGGCCATTAAAACAAATGAAGGAAGGAGGAGGTGATATTTAGTCTCGTCGTCTGAACACAACCTTTTGGTCCTATGCCTGACCTGCTTCTGCCCTCCTGAGAGCTGGATGCCCTTCTCGCCAACTTCAGTCTCAAAGCGCTTGGGGAAAGACTGAATAAACTCATAGGCGTTCGCAAGTTTGGCTGGAGAAACAAGGAGACCATGATGATGCAGGGCAGAAAAGAAAGTGTCAGAGGTGCAATAGCCATGCTCTCGAAATTCACTAGGCGCAAACGTAAGCGAATGATAGTGGATTAGCGCGCAGAAGCCCCAAGACGACAGCAGTCTCGTATGAGAACATAGGAGCGCTTGAATTCGTGAATCCGGGACAGTAATGTCTTTACCTGCACTCTCTACCTCAGCCATCGTGCAGCCAGGCTTTCCATTCGCAATATTCTCCGCAATAGTGCCACCGAAGAGCACCGGCTCCTGACTCACAAGCCCTAAATGGTGCCAATAGAAGGTCAAAACAGAAAATAATCCAAAGTGGTGGTAGAGAGAAATGCGGTGTGAGTTTACATGACTAACTTTCAAAACGTCAAACCAGAGGCAGAAAAGAAAGAGATACTGACCAATTTGCTGTCTGAGCCATCGAACATTAAGCGTCCTGAGATCCATCCCATCAAGGTACACCGCTCCTTCTTGAGGATCATAGAATCTTTCCAGCAGCGCTACAGCCGTGCTCTTTCCACTTCCACTATGGCCCACAAGAGCCACCGTCTCTCCTGCCCCAACCTTGAGGTTGTAGCCCCTGCAAACAGGGGCCTGAGGGCGGGTAGGATAGGCGAACGTGACATTTCGGAACTCCACCTGCAACGTGACATGGTAACGAAAGTGAGATAGCCACATCGTCAGTAAAACTCAGAGAAAGAAAGTCGACTGAGCAGGTCAAGACATACATGACCCTGGACAGGATGGAATGGCTGGGAACAGGACGACCCCTACCCACACACAGCTACATCGAGTGTGTCCTACCTCGCCTCTGACAGTTGTCAGTTTATTCCCTTCGTCGCTCATAGCATCGATATGTGGCGTGCGGTCCAGCAGGTCAAATATCGGCGCTGCCGCCGCACCAGCCCCCGCTACTGCCATGAAGGACGGCGCGGCCTGGCCAAGCGCGATGGAAGCCAGAATCACAGAAAAGAAAACACCGACGACCACACCACCTGAAGCAGTTGTACGTGTGAGGCCAAGAAGAGGTAGGACAAGAAGGTCACAAAGCTTAACAGTACCCTGCTAACGACACTAGACTCAGAAGAAAAAAGTGCCAATAAAGAGCTATAGCGCATAGACAAGGAGGTGGAGTGTCAGACCTGTGACGCAGGAGCTGTCTGATGTGCCTATGAAGCATCCCCTACGAATGTCATCAGCCACCACCTGGCCGCCATACCACATGCCTAATGCATAGGCTGCAAATGAGAAAAAGAAGAACAAGCCGTTGGCGATCCCAAGAGCCACACTCTTCTTAATTCCTCCTCTTTCGGCGTCCTTTAGGTTCTCCGCATAGCTAAACGGGAAGAGGCAACGTTAAAGAGATAAATCAAAGAAGTGAAGCCGTAAATGGAGGAGGAGAACGCTACTGATAGGGATAGCATATGGAAAATGAACAAAGGTTACCTACCGTTGCACTTCTCTCTTCTGTCCGCCAAACGCGACCACAGTTCGGATGGAAGACAGCACCTCCGAGGCCACGGCCGCGGCCCGTGCATAAGCTTCCTGGGTCATGCTCTGGGCTTTCCCCGATGACCTAGAGAAAGAGACGCGAACGGATATAGAAGAGGGAAACAGGCGATGTCAACTAAGCAGAGCGGACAGATTAAATGAGGCAAGTGAAGGGGGATTTGAAGGACGAGTGAAGTGACCCCTTATCATTGTCGCCTCCTGGGTCCCATAGGTCTTCCCATATTGGTTGACCGGCAGTCTTTAGCATACCTCACAAGATTCCATGCAGTGAAGCCCAGAACTGGCAGCACGGAAATGATAACGAGTGTCAATTCCCAGCTTTTAGAGAACCCCAGGGCATAGCCTCCAATAAACATCGAGGAATGCTGGATACCGTCGGCAAACTTACGACCAATGCCCTCCTATGTAAGGCCACAAGTTAGATGTCAGACATAGACACATGCCCTCTAAGTAAACCCAAGCATCTCCGCCACGCAGGATCATACTTTGACTCAAAGGTCATCAGCAAGTATGCGGGTAGAAACGACACAAACAAACCAACAATCTTGACAGTATTGCTACCAACGGTTGACGAGAGACTAAGGCAAGGTCACAGCGAACTGTGAAACAGAAAGACAAAGAAGCTAGGGATAGCGTAATGTGTCCTAAGAAGCAGCAAAACGACAACGAGAGAGTAAGTCAACCTGAATGGCCGTTGTCTTTTCTACGACTCCGCTGACAAGGTCTCCAGAGTTCTTGAAGTCAAACCAGCCGATTTCCTGCCTCAAGATGGCAGCTACATAGTGCTTTCTCAGCTTCCTGGTCTGTCTCTCCGCAGTGGTGTTCCAGCAAAACGCTTGTAGAAAACCGGAAACGAGGGCGACCGCTGCAAAGATGCAGAGATATTGCACCTGCTTGAGCACCTCGTCCATAAACTAGCAACAACAAGAGAAGTGTGAGATGGTGGCAAGTGAGATCTTGCGCAGTGTCAGGCTAGTAGAGACATTCTAAAGAGAGAGACACTGAGTAACACGACATCAAATCCTGAACCTAGAGACAAGTGGACTGCAGTTATTATGGAGAGGGAAGGAGGATCTGACGCGGTTCAGGAGTAAAGTGTGGATTAATCTACGCAAACGCCGAAAGGACATATACTGCAGCATGGCTCTTAAAGGTGTAGGGCGAACGTTCCAGAAAGTAGGTACAACTCCTACTTCGTCATTGGTCCCGTTAAGTGAATCAAAGAGCTGCCCAAGCACTACTGTCATCGCAGGCTGGACCAGACCCATCAGCACCGCTCCCACACTCCCCACGACCATCAGGAAGATATCAAGCTCATCTGCATAGGAGAAGATCCTAATGAAAGACGGAGTATTGGCTAGTGGATCATCCACATGGATTGCACCCTCCTCTGGAGCCCGTTCATTAGGCATGGCAGGTTTGGCATCAGGCCTTGGGTCTCTAGTGGTGACAGACAGGTCACTCTTCCTCTCTGCCGCCTCTGTGGAAGGCCCAGATGTCTTCGGCGTCAGGGCCTGAAAGTAGGGTGCCTCAACAGGCTCTCTTGATCCCTCGGCCCCGCGCATATTCGAAGCCTCAAGGCACAAAGGTCCTGTAGCACTCGGATCCTCACCGGGTGAGCGCGCGGCCTTTGCGCCGATGTCGGAAGCACTAGGGCTGTGAAGTTGTGACATTGTCTGATTGCATTCCTCCGCTGCCAATTTCTCAAACGTCCAGCCGTTGAGCACTCGAAGTAGCACACAAGCGCCAAGGCTGCAGAAGTACGCAGTAAGAAAGGTCAGAACGCAACTACAAGTACGGCATGGTAGAACGACAGCGACGAAAGGCTGCTAAGCGAGACAGGACAAAGAGCGGGAGCAAAATGGAGGAGTGAGAGGCAGAGATGGAGCTGGATCGTGGGATGAACCGCTGCGCATAGGGTGTGAGCTCCAGGCAAACGGAGGCTACTAAAGATAAGAGGCATGAAGCCGAAGAAACCAACACTGCAATATACTATCAGGATTGAGGCGAGCTTCTTACGCGGAAGGACACACCGGCGGCTGTTATGTACACTGGCGAGCAGCCTAAGGTAGAGTGGTCTTAGTACTCTTAGGGCACGAAGAGAAACGAAAAATGATGATCTGGGCTTTGGGCCTTCTCGACCTACTCTTATTAGCTCCCCTAGTGCAGCCAAGACATTGTCTCATCTACCGTCTCCCTCTCAACCCCCATCGTCTGGCGCTTCGTCAATATCGTCCATTGTGTCATCTGCATCGTTGGGCTAGGACGGGCACTTCTCACGGCTTGGGTCTGCTCCTCCCTCCGCCTGTCTCACCGTCGACCTTACTCTTCTTGCCAGTCGACAATCCCACAACCTGTGGGCAGAAAGTCCCTTATCTAGACATTTTGGCCCTCTTCTCATGATGCCGAAAGGAGAGGATTTCTTTCGTCCTAAGATGCCGCCCAATAATCTTTCCTTCCTTCCTCTCTCTTTCTCCCTTTTTCTCTCTCTCTCACTCTCTCCTCTCTCATCTCTCATCTCTCCTCCTCTTCTCTCACTCACTCCTCTTCTAACTTCCTCTTTTCTCATTTGTCTCTCTGTCTACATCTTCTACGAACTCTGTTTCGTCTCTCTTTCCCTCTTTCCCTCGTCTCTCTCTTTGGTATCTTTTGGACGTTCTTCAGCCTTTATACCGCGTCTCCCTATCACAATGTATAATACAATATCTATACAACAGACACAGAACTGATTGATAGTTAAACCTCCCTCGTAACGTGTGTTACGTTCTATGATAATACTGAAACTCTACTATCTCTGGCACTATCGACTATCGCAAGCTCGTATCCTCACAAAGTTGCTGAAGTCAAGGGAACGACAGCGAAGACCACCGAGACACCAAGGTAAGACAACACCAGTGCGGCAGCGGCGCTGTTGAAGCGGCAACAACGTGAGGTATCTCCTGCCCTATCTCTGAAAATGTGGGGGCTCTAGCACCTCTAGTACTTGAGGAAGCAGTCCCTAGACTTTTCTCCTTAGTGCTGGTGCCATAACAGCAACAAGTGGATCCTCCGGCTTATAGATTAAGAGGAGGAGCCACAAGAAGGTGGATGATGAAGAGAAACGAAAGAAGCAGCAGCCGATGTCATGATGGTCAAGGAAAGAAGTGGCATGGGCCGGTATGTGAATGTCCAAGCAGGAAGAAAGGTATCGAGCAATAAACTACCTCTTGGTGTAATATCTTCCTTCTAATATGGAATAAATATCTTTGTTGTGACTGTGCATCTTCTTCGTCGAGTCAGCTACCCTATTATTATTGCCTGGTTCACTACAAGTCATATATCATCATTAACCTCCCAGCCGCAAGCACTACCAGGATGAGGGAAGTTTTCTTCTGATGGTAGTGGCACAGTGCTCCTCCACCTTTTCGAAGAGGAAGGCTGGTCAGTAGAAGAACCGCATTGCCGTCTCAAAACAGAGAGAGATGAACAAGGCGTCTGGGAATCAAATCATTCTTCGTCGATGCGATTGAAAGAAATGACAAAAACGCTTGGTTTGATGATGGGCTGTTGAATGAGCAATAATTCAGAAGCACCAAAAGGAGTTGCGCTCATGCCATCCACAGATGCCTAATCATGCCAAATAATAAATAAAGAGCGCTATTGTGTTATTAGCTGATGGGCTGGCTGGACAGCCAGGCCGGGAAGGGGAGGGGGATGACAAATAAAAACGTCGGACAAGAAATAGTGGCGAAGTGCGTCCAGCCGACGGGTAAAGAAGAAGTGCAATGGGAGAGGAGGAGCGCTGGGGAACCACGAGGCCAGAGACGCGTTGATAGTAGCACGCATTAAACATTGAAGTGTCAAATGAAGTGACTAGCCGGGAGTCCTGGACAACGTCATCAACGGGCAGATCAACAAGCAGAACGCTGGACAACAACCCAAGATGCGTTTGACATACAACTGACGATGATTTCAGAGAAGTAAGAGCACCACCCATCCAGGAGCTCTCTCTCCTCCTCCAAACAACATAGTTGAGAAACATTCTATTTTCTTAGGAGGAACAAATGAAGAAATATGTCACAGTCATACAAGGAAGAAGACGATAACGAGGGTAAAGATTAGATACCAACAATCCGACGCGACGGTCAGTAGCAGCTCCCCCCAGTTCAAGCGCAAGAAGGAGAAGAAGGAGGAAGGCTAGTGAACCGACTGATGTATCATGTATGAAGGAATATGGGAATACAGGCTTATCAGAGACAGGAATAAATAACTAATGTCAATTTTGGGCTATTTTAGCTTTTGTTGGTCATTCAACCCTATAATCTCATAATAGTTCTTTTCACCGTCTCTGCTGATCCTTCTTAGCAACACCATCATCCACCATTCCTTGTCTTTATCACTAAAGAACTACAAGGACGATGATGAGGGCTTTTATAGCATTTTCCTTAGCTGATGACTACCGCCGCGAGGATCCGAAGTCCAAGAAGAAGCTCCTATTGCTATACTTATATAGTCGTCTATGCTTGTGTTGTTGTTGTTTATCTGGTGATGGGAGAATTTATATGATTTATAGGAAAGCAAGCAGGCAGGCTTTGCTAGCTGCTTCTTGCCATTCATCATCTTAGACTTTTTGTCATCACCTGTACTCACCAATAGAGTCATCCTCATAAGCTCAAACAACGGGACGGCAATGGACGCGGCGGGTGGGGTGGTGATGCGGGGCAGCCTACTAGTTCTTCCTAGGCCTGGTATTTCTGTGTGCATCATCATTATCTTCTTCAAGGAGCAAAGCTTGCTATGGAACTCCTGGGGAAGCTCTGCACAGCGTCCTGCTAAGCTGGAAGACTTCAATAATTTTGGCAAATCGCATCGCTCCCAGCAATGGCCTGTTGGCCCAATTGGATAAGGCGCCTGACTACGGATCAGGAGATTCTGGGTTCAAGTCCCAGGCGGGTCAAAAATTTTTCGTCCTTTAGTAAGCTCCACTACAACATTATTACTACAAATGCTAGGTGCTCGAAACGCCACGATCATTTGTTGTACTGTAGACACAGGAGGAGAAATGATTGTCTCTTAGGGGTGGTTGTGGACACCAAGATCTTCAGGGATGAGGAATGGGCAAGGTTCTGACTCCCAACGCTATCTATGGGCGGACTTCTCTTTTCTTTCAACCGCCAGCGCCACCCAGCAGTCTTCCTTGATGAGGTGAGACTTCATGGCGTCCAAAGAGGAAGCAAAGCTCTGCCTACTATCTAGTAGATGGGCGGGCATAGGATCACCTCCTCCTCTATGGCAGCGGCTCGTAGTGGTGGTGGGCAGTGGGCAGTAAGTGGCCATGTATTCCATGAGGGTCTCGCTGCTCCGCCGCCTCCCAAGTCCATCTCTGCATCACAATCTCCCTGGTCACATCCAACAGAGGAGGCTTGATGTCATACGGTGCGGTGCGGCCTTTCCCTCCTCTGACTTGCATCAAAGACAACTTTTCCTGACAGCCTCCACGCAAGTTCCCTAGCCAAGATAATAGTTCCCTAGCAGGATTACTTAAAGACCGGAGAAGAGACATTCTACTTTGAAGTATGAGTGGCTCGGTTGCCGCTGGCGGCCCACATGACCTTGGTGGCTTGGTGCCACCATCTCCAGTTAAGAATAGTGACGAGGCTTTCCCTAATCTGCAGGATCCCGCGGTAGCGAGCCAAGTGAAGGACAAGCCTGAGAAGCACTGGGAAATGCAAGTGAACGCCCTGCTTGTCGTGCTTTCATGCAAGAAGCCAAAGCCTCTTCTCACCACTGATGAGCTTCGAAGAGGTGAATCTTCTATTTCTTATTTGCTCTTGCTCTTCCTATTGAATAAGCCTCTGCGATAAGGCTTCTTACTAGCTTCCTAGTCACTTTCCTCGCTTTCGTCTCTCTATGTTCCTCTCCGTTCTTCCTGACTACTCTGCCTCGCTTCTGTCTCTTGAGTTCGTAATATGACGCTCGTCTACATTGTTTACCTCTCTGTGGCACCTTATTGCCCCGTCCTCAGGCGTCGAAGCCTTGCAAGAGAAGGTGTACCAGTCTTGGGGTTATTATGACCGATGGGCTGCGTCTATGACGAACATCCTTATTGAGAGAGGAATCATCTCCTTAAAAGAAATGGAGGATGAGCTATCAGGGGACGAAGCAAGAGAAGGGGCTTCTTTCTCTTCCGACCCCAAGTTTAAGACCGGAAACAGAGTGCAAGTGAAGAAGGAAGACACCCGCTGCCGATGGAGAAAGCCTCATCTTCGAACTCCAGGGTAACTGTGGCACCAATACGCATTCCGAGCCTGCCAACTGCCTATACTAAAGACTTTTTGGTCTTTGCTATCGTCCCTCCTTCTCCGTAGGTATATCTTTGGGTGCAGTGGTACGATAGAACGGTACTGTGGTTGCTTCCCTGACCCCTACTACGAGGCCTTCAGGGACTCGGCTCCTCCGCAGCATCTCTACCGTGTTCGCTTTCTTCAAAGGGATCTTTGGCCGGAGTATGAAAGAGGGAACGATGACACAGTGGACGTGGAAGTGTATGAGGGATGGCTGAGAGCAGAAGACGTTGAAAGGACGTTTGAGGAAGGAGGTGAAGATGTCGAATACCGCCGTGCACCAACTGACGAATGCCAAGAAGGTAGGGAACTTGCTAAATTCGCTGTCAGGTCCCGTTGTCATCTGCTTTCCGCGCCGCGCTATCATGTGATCAACTTACAGCGCCTGGCCTGCCTGCCTAGGTCATTTAGCGATATTCTCATGCTGACTAACATGCCATCCTCGAGTCATCTGCCCTTGTAGCGAATATTTGTTTCTGCCTTTCGTTTCTAAATATTATCATTTCTCTTACCGTCAACCTTGACACAGTCTTCTCCTAACGCACGTCTCCTTCGGCCATGGAATTGTGTAGACGGTTTGGACCATCACTCGCATCACCACCATGCGGATGGCGACCACGGGCACGTGCACGAAGCAAGGGCTACAGTGGAGCAAACCGCCATCGAGAAGGAAGGGGAGCCAACAGCGGGACAGGTACTGATATTACAGCTATAGTTACACGAAGTTGACTAGAGTGGGAGGGAGGAACGTCTGTTCCATTGTGAATGTTCACCCGTAGCCTGTCGAAGCCAAAATAGTGTCTTTGGTCTTTCCTATCTTCTAACCGGGAGGCCCTTAGGCTGTCGGTGAGGCTCTCCTTCGTCTCTTGGAGAGAAAGGGGATAGTCCGCAGGGACGAGATCAATCAAGTCATAGCAAAGACGGAGGAAGCTCACCATAAATTGCTTGGTGTACGTGGACTATATTGATTACTATGCGTCCTGCACTCCTCCATTGCTTCTGATACGAACTGGAACCCCACCTCTGTCGTGTCCTCCTCTTTCTTAGGCTCGTTTGGTTGCACGGGCCTGGACGGATAGCGAGTTCAAGGATAGGCTGCTCGCAGATGCTAGCAAAGCGGCAGAGGAGCTTGGCATCAAGACTAGCAATCCTAACGCTCCAACCGTGCTTACTGTCGTAGAAGACACGCCCCAGGTATGGTCTTTCGAAATGGCTCTGACGATTTTTTTTGTCACTACTTTCTCCTCCTCTGCCTAGCCCATGCGGCAATGGGATTATACAATGGCATTGGGGAATTCTTGGCCATTTCGTGTACGTTTCATTGCTGCTCACCACACCCTTGCTTACTGTTGTAAGTTACATGCCCGACGGTGGTAGGCCTTGGGCTTGTAAAGCTCTTGATGATGGCCCTCTCACAAGCTGTCCTCCTCTTCTCTCGCCTTCGGTAGGTCCACAACGTGATTGTCTGTACTCTATGCAGCTGCTACCCATCTTCCATCCTTGGATTCTCCCCATCGTGGTACAAGAGCAGGTACATTCGCCACCATCACAGATTGTGGGGTGTAGGTGGGAGAGAGAAAGTGAGGAGGAAGGGAGACGATAGATTAATGGTGGGAAAGCTGGTGGAAATGAAAGAGACCAAGCGGCACAGTGGTGAGAAAATCAGAGCAAACAGGAGGCTTCCAGGGTATGGTCCGCTCCATTGCCTGCGACAAGAATCTCCAACACTGCTGGCATACGAAAGACAGAGGCATTGAGCGCAGACAGAGAACAGGAGGTTGAGATATTTTTACTTCCCGGTGAAGAAAATTAAAGCATTGTGTTCTCCAGAACCTATAGGTCCAGGGTGGTAAGGGAGCCACGTACTGTGCTGGCGGAGGTAAGAATAACCTTCAGTCTCCTTCTTATAGCAGATAATCCTCTTCTCACTTTTGCCTGCAATCGTCCGACAATTTCACGCGTGCCTCCTTCAGTTTGGGACACACCTGCCTCCAACAGTGAAAATTCAAGTCCACGACTCCACTGCTGACAACAGGTGAGCGAGACTGCCTAACCATTCTGACGGCTCCTCTCTGGCTATCTGACACCCTCAACCTTCTTGTCTTTTCTCTATCCCTTCATTTTTTGTCTTTGCCGTCCTATGGACTCAACATAATGCGTCAATCTAGGTATATGGTGCTGCCTTTACGTCCAGAGGGCACGGAGACTTGGACCGAAGAAGCTTTGCTGAAACTCGTAACGAGAGATTCAATGATTGGCGTCACCCTTCCCAAGGTCATGACGTATGAGGGTACGATAGGTCCCAAAAAAACGTCTAATCAAAGTTGATCAAGCGCAGCAGGCAAAGAGATCTATACCAATAACATGACAACCTCCGAGATACCGACGGATGACAAACGTTATATTACAGTCTAACGCATTACAGTCTAACGCCGTACGCCGACATGATGAAGAACATCCGGATCCACACCCTCAATACTGCTCCTTCGCCCCTTATCTTAAGAGCGACGCAGGTGCCTCGTTCTTCTGCTAATTAACCTTATAAGCGTAGCCGCTCCCTAATCTGTTAAAATAAGGGAAATCTGCAAGAAGTGTAGAAGAGCAACTCGGGTGAATCTGCAGCACCGCTTCCTGTTGTCCTAGAGTTCTTTCTACTTGCCATAGAACTCGCTTCTGTTCGCAAGCAACTGCACCGGAGAAGCTCAAAGAAAGAAAGGCACTGAAAAGCTTCAGCCACAGCCCCACAACAGAATTGTGAAGATCTGACCAAAAGCATCGGGAACAGACAGAGTGCCTTGAAGATTATCTTATCCTACGCGTATCTACCATATTTCTATAGCAACCCGTATGACGAAGTCGAGACAGAGTGCTGGAGATAGAAGTGATCGTTTTATTTTGTTATTGGAGACCGTCCAATCTGTAATATTACGGAATCGAACTCAACTCGTATTGCCATGCGCCAGCACAATGCAAGGCTCCAGTTGAAGCGCCTCTCCAAGGCTCCCCCTGGACACCTCCTGGATTCGTGTGACCTATGTCCGATCTTCCACAAGTACTGGTAGTGAAACAGAAGAAATAGAAGGGCATGTAAACTAGACATATTTTGACACCAAATTTTGGTTTTGGTAAACGTCGCTGTAACGTATGCTATTTTTACAGCTCTTTTGTCTAATAAATGACTGTTTTTGCCAGGATGTTAACAATTTTACTGTAAAGATGGGATATTTTGCCGTAGAAGGTATTCAAACAAAGCTGCTCACTGCCCACCCATCTTCTCTCTCACCAATGTTCTTAAGTCATTTATAGAGAAAAGAGACAAGAAGAACCAGCATCCATGCTGTTCCAAATGGGAAGAGTGGCCAAAGCCGTGGACCAAATCTGATAGCTCTTGTTCACAACTCTTCCAGGATGTCCCATCCGCCCCCGTTGTTTGGGGTACATATTGTTTGGGTACAAGCAGGAAGAGGTCAGAAGGGGATTGTGCGCCTCTCTCTGCTTTCTATGCACCACCAATCCACCCACCTTCTCACTGAGACTTTATCCTTGTAAAGTTCTGTAAGAGGAGCACGTTTGTCCCACCAAGCACGATTTCTGCCCATCCATCACCTGTTCCATCCCTCCACTGTACAGAGTATAGAAATAGAAGTAAGGCAGTAATTACCCGTCGTGGCCTAAAGTATTGACAGGTCAAGAATGAAGCTTGTACTAGGAAGAAAGCGACTTTTCAGAGCCTCATCATAGTTGGAGAGATTATAAGAACCTGGACTACTCTTCAAGGCATAAAAGAAGTGCACGACGCACGCCAGGGCTTCAGTTCAGAGTGATGTTTTTACTAACACCAGCATGCGTTATTTAGCTCCTTTCCAAGAAATGTACCTCCTTTTATACCGCTGAATCCGGTATCTACCAAGACCTGGAGAGGTGGGTGGAAAATGTCAGCACTGGCGTCACTACGAGGGAAGCCATGATGAAGCAGGACAATCAAGGGCCAAAGCTTGCTGCTGCAACGTTGGAAAAGTGGTTAAGGCTTAGGGAAAAAGATCATAGAATGAGTCACTGCTGACAATGCTTGTCACAAACACAGACATTCACCATTAGATTCGGTACCTCTTGTTTTCTCTGGGAAGATAAGAAATCATTTTCGTTTTCATTTAATACCTATTTTCGGACCGATCGCAGACATCAACTCATCGGTTCAGGTTTAGGATATGCTTTGTGCCAGAAGTTCTCTTCCCCGCCATTTCCCGTCAGTTGTTCCCCCAAAAGTTTGGACCTAAAATCGCTTCCTTGGTCTCTGGTGCTTTGCTCTTCTCAAAGCCTTACCTAGCAGGCTTTCTTTCTCCTCTCCTCAATAAACCCTCTGCTAATTGACAATAACTCTACAGGGCCTAATTCCATATATAAGCCTAATAAGGCATCACTCTGTCTTTTCCAAATCAAGTCATTGCTGAAAACTATCCACATCTTAACTGCCACTCTGTCTCTTAAGGTTCGATGTCGTTTGGGTGCAGGTGCCACTCTATTCCTCCTTGCCCCTCCTCTCCCCTCTTGTCACCTGCTTCCTCCTCCTAACAGACAAACGCTTGAAACAGAAAGGGAGGAACGGTACTTGTCTACGTGAGACAGAGAGGCAGAAAGACTGAGTAACAAAGGGAGAAAGAGTAGGGAAAAGCAAGAGGGAGAGTGGAGGCGGATGGGAGAGAGAGAGACACGGCAAAAGGAGAGGAAGAGATGAAGGAGAGAGGCGCGTAGGTTTAGGGAGACAGCTGCACGAAAGGATTGCCTGTCAGAGACAGTCACAATCTCTTCTCTCCCTCTCTCGCCCTTCTGTTCCAACAATCTTCCCTGTCAGCTCCACAGAACGGAAGCTTCTCTTCTGCAGCAGCTTTTGCATTGTTCTCTTCTCTCTCTCTCTCTCTCTGTATCCCTGGCATCTTACAGTGGTGTCTGGAGTCCTCTGTGTCCCTCCCTGACAAGTCTTCACCAGTCCCATAGTTCTGTCTTTCCTTTCAAGAGAAGAAAAAGAAGAAAGAGATCGTGTGCGCTAGACAGGTAGAGCGGGAAAGAGGTTCTCTTTCTCCTGACGATCACTAAGCTTTCTACCCTTTCGAGGCCCGCAGCGCATTCTCTCTCCTGATATTCAGAACTCTTAGCGTCCTACCGTCTGCAGCATAAACAGAGCTCCGAAGCGGCACTTTTCTAATTGAAGAGGCAGAAGAGACGAGACGAAAGCTGGAGGCTCAAGGGACTGACGTGCGACCAGGCGCGAGCATTCTCTCGCTCCTCATTTCAAGCACGGCAGCGTCAACGCCCTCTACTGAAAGGGCAAGCTTCATTGCGTAGCCCTTGGGGCTTGTACAGAAAACGATAGAGATTCTAAGCGGCGCGTCGGCGAAATTTCTCAAGTGAAGCTTCCGTTCATTTCCGCATTTTCTTTAAGGGGCACATATCGGAATTGATCTGAATAAGTGGATTAGTTAGAGACAGAACAAAAGATGGATCCTGCGCAGGAAACAATGTATACGCTCTCTACTGGGCGATCTCTACGCATCGTTGGCTATTCTAAGGACCGCGATGGAGTTATTCATTACCATCTGGAAGTTTCGTATACCCCCGCAAATGGTAGGTGATACTCTTCCATTGTCGCTAAGCGTCTCTCTTGAAGCCTTTCCGCTTGGCTTCGAAGACTGCATTGTATACGACTCCTCCGTCTCTCCTACTCTAGCTACCGCATCGTCTCACAGACTAGGGAGAACGTAATGTTCTTCTTTTACGAACAGTTCTCAACAACTCTTCCGAGTCTCTGCCTCTCTCCTCTCTCTCTCTCTCTCTCTCTCCCCCTCTCTCTCTTTCCTTAAAGGCAGGGATCTTTCGAAGGCGCTTATCTAACCTACCAGTACCGCGTCTTGCTCACTCCTCTAAGGGCTGCACACACCAAATTTTTTCTCTCCTGGTCCGATAGAACACTTTCTAACTTTTTCTTCCTCATCAGGTGAACCTCGTACCAAGTTCTTAATGAAGCGTTTCAATGACTTCAAAATGCTACATTCGTTTATGACGCGCACACTAAAGGAGCACAATGAGTCCCATGGAGAAGATGCCAGGAAGTGCTGCTGGTGCTGGAACGCTAATCTTCCTCAGCTCCCGGCCTACGATATCCTCTCCCGCTTTAGAAGGTCGGATCCATCTCTCATCAACCATAGAAGAGCTGTCCTGGAACAAATTCTCGAGGTAAGACAAAGCAAGGCCGACTTGTGGTTAGGCAACAATGAGAGTGATATGTCAACGGGAGTAGATAGGACTCTTCGGATACACGAGTCTGCGCTGTGTTCTCTAACCCTCTACTTTTTTGCCGTTCGTTGTGCTAGGCTATCGAGGCTTGCTCACTCTTTAGGAGCAGTGACAAGTATTTGCAGTTCTTGGAGATGGAGTTCTTGTCTAGAGTCCCGGGCTCGCGATATCTGTCTCTTAAGGAACTGAGTGAGAAGGAGGCGCAAGAGAGCCATTCATTACATATGAAGATCCTGAGGAAGCCATTTCTCGAGCTCCTTTCTCCCTGGGCGACGCAGGGAGAGGGCACAACGGAGATTGAAACCTTACTCCAGAAGAGGAAGATATGGGCAGAAAGTCCTCCACCTCATCTTCATCCAAACAAAATGTTCAGACCGTCGCTGCAGATGACGAACGATGTCTTTGAAGGAAGAGGGAGAATGTCCATTGAGGGCGATGTAGCCAATGAGCGAGACGGGATCATGGACCTACCGCCTCTTGCGAACACTGCCCAGTGCTGAGGCTTCTCTTCACATTACTCTTGCGGCGACTCCGTCTTCTTCGTCACTTTCTCGGAAGAGTTCTCTGTGCTCCTCTTTATCCTCTCTCTCTCTCTGGCTTTCTTAAACGCTGTATCCTGTCTCTCGCTGTGTCCGTCCAGCTGGACCTGTATCCTTGTCACATTAGAAAGATAATGCTCTGCGGCATTCTTGATGTATCCTAGAAGTAAACGTCTTCGTATCCTTCTATATTTATTTTTCCCTTCTCCACTAATAAATGTTATACATCCCCTTATAAATACATCCCGCTGTGGAGCCTTATTAACCCCGAACCTAGAGTCTACCTTCTCTGCATTCACTGATGTTTTCTATGCTAGCCTGTTCCTGGTGTCGCCAAGGCTTGTGTGCATGAAGAAGGGTCCTTCACCCTACTTCAGATTGCTTATTAAGCCTCACTTCTACGCCTCTCTCATGAGCCTGACCTGCTCTGCGTCAGAAGGTGATAGAGAGATGCCGTCAGTCCTTGTTTCTCTCCAATACTTCGGTTGGCAACGTCTGCCATAGGGGCCAATGTGGAAAGCAGGTCGGGAGTTAAAGCTAGAAACAACTGCCTGATTGTCTGCTGCACTAACAGACAAGCGTACAGCTCTCCTTCTTCAATGTACAAGCCCAGTAGCTCCTCCAAATAAGAGACAAAGTGCAGGAAGAAGTTTTCCTTCACGATAGGAAATAGCAGATGTCCGCAACAGGGCCACGGGATCTCTTTAAGAAGATTCGTGAGGCAGAAGAGAGAAAGTATACTCCCAACTTTCTCTTTCCCTCCTCTCTTCAACGGCGCTCTGCTGTTACGCGACGGCGGTACCCATAAAAGGGAGAGAAGAAGATCTAGGGATTGTCGAAGCAGACGGGCTTCCTCCTCGCGTTGGAGGCCTCCTTCCGGCCACAGAAAGCGCACTCTTCTCGAGAAAAGGAGGAGAAAGCGGTAATAGCCTACCAAGAGCCTGTTGAAAACTCTAGGAGGTGAGAGCTCCATATACTCTCTAAAGTCAACAAGAAGGGAAGAGAGAGGAAGAGCAATAGAAGCATCAGGGGCGAGAAGTCCACCGCCCTCTTCCACCCCATCGAGCAGAGCCTGTACGTTGAGCTTCTCCGAGATCACGAATGACGCCTTTTCTACTTTTCTTTTTCTCTTTCCTACAGTCTCTCCCGCCCAGCCATAAGCCCATTCTTCGCTTCCTATCTCAGCGACAAGGTGTTCAAGAAACCTCGCAGAACACCTTGTAAATGCCTCCACCATAGGGTCTACATCCACAAAAGCCCGAGCTAAGTCAGGGAAAAGATCTGAATGTATAGGAGGTTGAGAGCGATCAGCATCCTGTCGCTTTTTTTCCAAAGAAAGCGAAGAATGTAGTTGGCCAAAGCAGAGAATCTGGAGATCCGTAGGCAAGAGGAGGTTATCGCGATAATCAACCGCAGAAAGCGCTCCTTCAGAGTAAAGATTGCGGCAAACTCTCTCAAACAAAATCGGGCATTCCGAGCGGTACCAGCACATCAATCTCTTTATGTTCCACCACTCCTGTTCCCTCATCCTTTCCTGTTCATCTCTTCCACTTTGTGCTATTGAACTTAGGAGAGAGAGTAGCCGGGCTGTTACTCGGGCTTCCAAGTCATCCTGGTGTCGTCGGTCCCCTCCTGGGTTAAGTGAGACTGCTGCCAGCGCTTCCATTTCGTCTTGTAGAGGAACCGGAGGGCCTGGGGAGAAGGGAACAGGAGAAAGAGCTCCTTCTGCTCTATCTAACAGAAGACGAACGTTCCACTCTCTCAGCTTTGCTCGGGCCCAGCCTTTGGCTTCCCCAGAAGCTGTCCCTGCTGTTAACTCCTTCAGGAGCCAGAGTACCTGATCGCGCCAGATATGATGAAGGATGAGCGGCTTCGACCTTTTCTCTCGCTCTCTTCTTGAACCTCTCTTCTCTATGAGCCTTCCCCACTTTGCTATCTCTATTTCATCTTTGAGGTCTCTCCCAGTCTCTACAGGTGGTAGAACGGCCTTCAGCATGTACTCTAGGATCAGCTCAAAGGGGCGAGGAGAGGCATGATAACCTTCAACAGTGTGAAGAAGGAAGTTAACAAAAACTGACCCGTTCAATCGCAGTTTCTCTTCGTCTTCTCGCTTCTTCTCCTTTTCTTTCTCTTCGCCTTCTTCCCTATCGTCTGTCATTCCGCCTTCTGATGGCGAGAGGAGAAGGGCACACAAAACCAGCTTTTGGCGAGGACAGAGGCCTAAAACTTGGTTCCCCACGGTATCAGCTTCAGAGAGGAGGAGAGGAAGAGGGGAGTAGAGAGAAAGAGAGCTAAACTCGGAAAGGAGAGAGGTCGGCAGGACAGGGAGCAGAATGGGTCTGCGTATAGGCTCCATGGACTCAAGCTCTTCCACGACATCGGGGTCAGCAGTGCAGTGAGAAGAAAGAGGTATGAAGGACATGTCAGAGAGGGATGGAGATGAAAAAGAGGAAGAGAATGACGCTGCTGAAGAAGAAGCTGCTGAAGAAGATGATGGAGAAGAGGCAGGTCGGCCAAACGGTAGAATGCCATGACTGCACGTGGCTACATCCATGAGAAGTTCCTGCACCAGCTGCAGATACTGCGGACTTCGCAACCCCATCCCTTGACGCTCGTCCATCTCAAAGAGTAACACCCGAGACACTCAGTAATTCTTCTCTGCGCAGCAAACGTATCAAATCCCAACGTCAGTCCTTCTTTCACCCATCCCTAAACTTTCTTTCGCTACCTCGTCAGACCCGTATGTGTCGGCTTAGACTTTTATGGTACACCAGTCCAACAACGAGAGACGCTGCCTCCATCAGCGATTGAAGTGGGCCAGGCATTAGTAGTAGCGGCAACTTCATAGCCCCGCCCTAGCACTTCAGTGTCAAGACAAGCCCAAGTCAAGTCCCCGAGAACTCTGTCTCTGCTTCTGCTAGGATTGAAGCTCCGATAACACTCGTTGAAAGCTCCACCAAAGGGCTGATGAGGTTCTGATCCTTCCTCCTGGAGGACGTCTGATTTGACTCTGTCTCGATGGCATAAATGTCTTTTTTAGCGTTTTGCACTATGTCTTACAACAAATTCGCCCTCTCTTCCCCGTTGAACGTTCTTCTGGTCTCTTCCTTAGGAATGTGCGCTATCTCGGTACAGTCATTTAACCTGCGCGTCTCTGTCTTTACTTTGGCTCTGTCTCGAACTTGGTGGCACTCTATCTCTTCAAGTAGACTCTTCGAGAAAGTGTTTAGCTTCTTTCACTCTTCAGGATCCTGGCCGTTAGCGGTCGGGACTGTAACAAACACAATCACAGAGAAGAGGCAGACGAATCTTTTGTCTCTGTGAGCCGGCCCCGCGCCCCGCCCCATGTCTTCTCCAGTTCTTGCTGCTCTCTCTCTCTCTCTGTCTCGCACTCTTTCTCTTTCTCTCTCTCTCTTTCTTTCTCTCTTCCTCACTCTCTCTCTCTTCCCGGTCTCTTTCTCCTTTATTTTATTCCCCTCCGTTTCCCTCTTCCTCCTTCTCTCTCTCTCTCTCTCTCTCTCTCTTTTTCTCTCTCTCTCTCTCACGCTCTAGCTTTCAGGTCATTTCTACCTCTAGAGCACTCTGTCTTTGTAGCTGGGATGTGATGAGCGAGAGAGAAGACAGACAGAGACTTCCCACATTAACTTGATGCAGGAAGACACAACGCAATCGATCAGCAAGTGACCAACTGGCCGACAACAAACAGGAGCAAGAGGCAAACTTATTGAACTCTTCCGCGCAAAGCGAGAGAGACAGAAGAAAAAACGAGTGACCAAGCGAGGAAAGAAAGAAGGAAGAGACAGCGGAGCACAATGAAGATTGTCATCAGATCAAGCGATGTAAGGATTATGAGCCAAGCAAGAAAGTGATAGCCTTTGACGCATTCTCCTTCTACTTCACTGTGGCAGTCTCTCTCTTCTGGGCGTGGTCTCTTGACCTTGTATGACTGCTAACAAAACTTTCTCTCTCTTTAGGACAACGCCATTCCTTTGGAAGTGCAACCGACCGATTCTGTGGCGCTGACAAAGGTTCACGAAGCGCCAGGCGCCTTTGATCTCTGCTCCTTCTCTATGTCACGCCAACGCGCACTTGCTCCTCTTGCTTGAAATCGATTACCTACCTTGCCCTCTCCCGAGTTCCAAACTTCAGAGTCCCTCTTAGATGCTCTGCCCGTCTACGTTATCGTGTCTCCTCTCTGCCACTTCTCATCCTTCCTAAGCCTCTATCCCTTCTGTCATTCACATGCAAATATAGGCTCATTACGTGGATAAGGTCCATGAGACCTCGCGTCGTGAGCTGAACTATGTCGTTCTGGTTCACAATGGGAAGATGATGGACGATGGGAAACAGCTGCGGGACTATCATATCCAAGATGGAGCAACGCTTCTTGACATAGAGGTGGGGGCTCTTCTCTAGCTGCATCCTTGGACCTGTCTCTCTTTCCGAATCCTTCTTCCTTTCATTCTGGTGGGCTACTTTGACAATATCCACACTCAATCGTTCTTTCCTAGCTTTGCCTCGGCTTTATTGCTTGCACTCCTCTTGGGCATTAGTTCTTCGATACTCTTCTCCGCTGTTAATTGTCCTCTTGGCCTTCGCTAAGAGAAACGAACCCAACCCCTTCTTGAGCTTTAGACCTCTCTTTGCGCCTTCTACATTCTTCTTGTTCTTTAACCATTTGTATGTCCTCTTGCAGCCCAGTGCACGCCCATATGGCCATGTAGACTATCACAAGCTAGCAGCTGAGATCGAAAGCTCTTTAAAGGCAATGGAGGAGCAGGAGAACTGGGATAGGATGAGGACAGGTACCTTAGCATGGTGAACTTTGATTACATCAAGCTTCCTGTTCTGCTGCACTCTTCTGCGCCTCTCGTCGCTCCCACGTCGAGCTCTGTCCAGTGTAGCTGACAGAGACTCCTCCCTTCTTAGAGAACGTGTGGGCTGCAGATAAAGGTAATTTTCGCGATAAAAGAAGCATGCTTGCAAGCCGAGGACTGAGAACTGTGAATTATGTGTGCACCCTAAAGAGCTCGACATAAGCGTCTTTCCTTTCCCTCAATAATCTTCTTATCCAACTAGTACCTGTTCTCTCTCTTCTGGGTTCTCCTTTCTGTGTAGAGGGCCATCTCCACGATTTGAGACAGGAGAGCAGTGACCCTCATGGTGGGCAGCTGATCAAATTGATGGCGATGAGGTCACCGCCGCCCGGCACTGGTAGGTCATCGGAGTTGTCCCATTCTTTTCTCCCCTGCCGAGGATGTTCCTCGTTCTATTAGCGCTGTTTCACCCTTGCTTTTGAACTAGATGTGCGCTTTAGGTTCTTTGCGGTACAATCACTGCTCGTTCTCTCCAAATAGGTGTCTTCCCTTTTCCCACATCTTCTCTCCTACTCCCTGTGTCATCCCTAAGTCATCGCTTGGCCTTTCCGCAGACCTTCCGCACCACGGCAGACGTTTTCATAGCCACTATTCAATCCGTGTGGGCACCTGCATCTTCAACGTTCTACCCAGGTAAGGGCCTCTTCGGATCCCTCCCATACTTCCTATCTCTTCGTCAGTGGCTCAATGGATGACTTAGGATGGAAGGGCGATGGAATGGGGAGATGATCACTGTGCCAAACCTGGATGAGGAAGTGCGTGTGTGCTCCGCCGAACTTATCTTCAACGAGCAACAGGGTAAGATAAAGCTTCTTGAATGTCTCGTCTCCTCTTTATTTATCCTTACTAGCCTGGCCAAGTTTGGTCCTATCTCGCTGTCGTTACGCTCTCTTCAATAGCTTTTCCACTGGCTCCTTGCTTCCGTGGTTTTCCTTCAAGACCCCAAATAATCTTATTTTTGCCATACAGGTGGGTGGATCTCTAGGCAGACTAGGACAGTCCACTCCGGCCTTACATCTACTCACGTAAGTATAGTCTTCGCCAATCATCAAGAGGGAGCACGGGGTAGGAGAAAGATGTGTGTCGGCAGATTGATTTTGGAAGCGAGAGAAAGGAGATAAGATGCAATGAATGACTAAAATACGTAAGCACTGATCGCCATTTGTCTTACGATATATGTCTCAGTACTACTGGATGCGGCCGATCGCTAACGGCCTCGTGCGGGTGGACACTGATGACCCCGCGTTGATGGGATGCGACATACGGCTTGAGGAACAAGGAAACCATGTTCTCTCGATGGTCGCCATCTCTAGGAAGACTGGTAAGGGCCAGATTCCCTTGTTCCGGATGGGTCGTAACCCT
>FLMG01002348.1:63340-104767 GCA_900088475.1 Hyphochytrium catenoides
TTGCTTCCGTGTGAGTTATGCCTTTGTCTGCCGTTTTGGTTCCTGCCGCAATGGACGTAGTTCCTCCCACTCTCCCGTGCCCTATGTTGATGACACCCCTGCGGCTTTTGCCCCTGCTATCTCGCTTGCTTCCTAATCATCCAGGCAAGCCTATATCCGTGGAGACCACCACTTGGATAGGTAACAACAGGCTAAGGACTATCCAGGTACATCTCTCTGTGGAGTGCCACATAACCTCCAGTTTGCCTCACCATTGGTCGCCTTCGCATGTCCGTACAGACTTTCACCGAGAATGGAGAGAACAAGCGCGTTTATGTCTTAAGCGAGAAGAGGTCTGACTGAACTACCATCTTTTGCTTTATCTTAGCTCTGCTTTGCTTCTTCGGCCTCTGTTCTGCCTTCCTTCTGTCCTTGCTCTCACTGTATCGTTTGTAATCATGATTGCCTTGTCATCCTACATTCGCGCCTCCTTCAGCTTACTAAATCAACGTTGTGCAGGGTGGTGGATACTGTCTCTGGAGCAGTGACGCCTTATCAACAAGGAGCTCATGATGAATTTGAAAATGAGTAAAGGGCTTAGAGGGTAACCGAAGGAAGCAGCAGCAGATAGCGAAGAGTAAACCTAGTTCCGGTGAGCCACAAGCGTTAGAAAATCAAGAGGGCTTCCTAGGTTAACTAGAACTGCAAGTAAATCCAGTGACATAATATGTGGACACGATAGCAGAACATCCTTCATGTACAGTTCTTTCCCTGGTCGGCATCCGTTTCCTTACCCGTAGCTTCTTGCCCTTTCCCTTAAGAGTTATTCCTCTTTCCATCGATGCTTGGTCCCTCGGTCTTTGCCCTACTCTGTCCGCCTCGAAGGGTGCAGCTACATAGCTCCGTGCTGCACAGCAAATAACAGCGCATCCTTCACCGTTCAATACATCTGGAAAAAGCCTAACCTTTCTCCAGACAATGCTTCTTATCTTTACAAAGGAGAGATTAGTCCCCCCCCCTTCAGCTAGTAGTCCATGTGTGGTATGCTTCTCTTCTGTCCACTCAGCTCAAGAAGGATCCCGGCAGTTTTCTGGAGGATGATACATTTTGTTGGCCTGAAGGTCAAGTCTTCCCTCATGGCATTCCACCACACCGTTCAGTAGGCTATGAGGTAAACCAATAAAGATAATGATCCGCACGCAACCACATACTGTTTAATATCGCCCGCTAATCTCCGCTCATCACCTCTATCCTGGGGTAGGCCGAGTACGGAATAGCGTCTAAAATCTCCTAACTATCTGCTCTCTCCAACAGGCAGAACGTTGAGGAATCGTTAATTAGCCTACCTCACTCAGCATAGTCTGTTCGACATTCTGTTCGACAAGGCACCCGGTGCTAAACAAGCAACTGGCTAAGCAAGCTTGGACTTCCCTACCAGCCTCTTATCTAAAATGTGGCTAGAAGACATAGTGTCCGCAGGAAACTATTTTATAAAAGTCGATGGTTTAGCTGTGAGCTCTGGAGCACTACCGCTGCTAACCGGTTCATAGTCTGATCTGATCAGGGAGGCAGTGCGCTCGCCGCTCTCGCTGATTTTAGTGTCTCTAAGAGAAGTGGCGAAGTGCAGCCGCTAGAGACAGCGCAGCTACAGAATAAATATCTAACAAAAATAAAAGAAGAAGGTGGAATCATCTAGGAATAAGAGGCTCTATAGCTCGATCACTGTGACGTCCTGTGAGTCCACGCAGATCCCATAGGTGGGGCCTTCATACATAGAGGGATCCTCATCCTCGTCTGCTTCCGGGACCTCATAGTCAAATAGCGTTGAAGCACTAGGAATGAGAACTTTCCTATTGCCTTCGGTGCCCTCTTCATCAGTGAAAGGGAAGGGAATAATCTCGATGGGTATCGCAGGCATTATGTTGAACGGGGAGTTGTTGGCTGACGACCCCACAGACACCGTGTCAGCTGCAGAAAGATCGCTTCCACTGACTCGCTCGGTGAGGCCACTCGACCGCTCAGTTGTTCCACTCGAACGTTGCGTGATGCCACTTGATCGCGTCGTGCCACTGTATCTCTCCCCAACATTCAGTCTTTCTCCCGCACTCAGTCTTTCTCGCGCTCTAGCAAGCTTCTCTCGGATTCCAGCTGTGTTACTCGTAGCTTCCACTTTTGATAGACGACCTAACGTCATCCTAATCCCTCCAGACCTCCGTAGAGTTCTTGATTCTCTAAGCGAAGTCGGAGATATCTGGAACATATCTGAAGGTTGCTTCATGCCTTGTGGAGAGTTTTCCCTGCTTCTCATTTCCTCGTCCCAAGTCATGAATTCCCCTTCGTCGCGCTGTTGGTTGCCCAGCTCTCTGTTGAGTTCTAGTTCATGCTCATCTGGTATTCCTGCATTGGCTGAGAGCTTCAGTCGCAAATTTCTGGCCTTCAATAGAAGTTCATCTCGCTCCCATGACTTGAACTCCGCGCCCACATCCATGGCCATCACATCAGCCATTCCGCCTGCGGACCGAACCACTCTGTTGTGTAGTGCAGGAGCTCTGTATAGGTTGCGATTAGGTATTTATAGTAGAGATCGGACACGGCTGTGTCTGCTTTCTGAAGATAATGGAGGCGCAGCAAGCTTGCCCGACGGCGCGCTACACCTTCCAGATGTTAATTGTATTGAGCAAGTGATAGAGCTTCCATAATAGCCAAAGGACAAAGGTCCCTTCCGTCTTTCCATCGCGGCCTCGCTGTCAACAGCGGCTCTCTGAGCGACATACAGAGATATATTAACTGAGGATTGAGAGGGCGGACAGGGAAAGACAGAGTGTGGAATAAGGAAGTCAGAGTCACCACGAGATAGGAAGGAGGCCGAGAGGTCATTTGAACCAGAGCATGAAAAGGATGTACGTATAACCTTGTATTTGGTTCCAATAGAGAAGGCAAGGGCCCCAGCAGCTGCGAATGAGAGTTTACAAGAAAAATTGATGGGAATCCGGAAAGAGATCGTGCCTGTCTGTTTCACCCCCTCACAGTCCATATCCTCAGGTTTTTATATTTTCTAATCCAAGAACTCGGTCCTAATAAGGAGTGAAGTCTATTTCTATCACAAGAAACCTTTCAAGATGATCTTCATTCGATCACTGGCGTTTTATCTTAGTGAACACCAGAATATATTTTTAGATTGCATGAAATGTTCAGCACTGAAGCTTTCTCCGTTGCAGTCGGTGGTTTCTATTGGCAGAAACAGACAGACTGGAACTTTAGGAGCACACCAAGCTCACCATCTACTGGGACTACTACAAGCATCCAGAATCGAGCTCTTCGTAATATCGTATATGTACGCATTATTATGGGCAAAACAATCGTCTATCCGGAACAAATATTCGGGTTGGACATTCATATTGGACCAAGTAGATCTTTATTGATCCAAAAGAAGAAGGCATTGAAAGTCCCGTAGGTACAAGGGCAAGGGTTTAGGAGTTAGGAGATCATCCGCCAGACTGAGACAGGGCTCCCTTCGTCCTTCGTTATATTCCCCAGAAACTACAGTACAACTCTTACAGTCCCTGACTGAACCGCAAACCATGTCATTCATCCTTCAGAGACTGATAGCAAAAGCTATGCAAATTTGCTCACATTCTTTCTCCAAGGTCCACTTCATTATGGGAGAATGTGGGCAAATGTGTAAATATAGAGACTACAATTGTACCATAGGGTGGTTCTTGTAATAGACAGGTATATATTGATTGCGAAATGGAGGTTGATCTCATGTACTTTGGATAAATAGCGACAATCCTTGGGTATCAGATCTCATGCAGCGCGTTGCTTGGAGGTCTGCGGGGGAATCTGAGAACGAGTGAGGAAAAGCCGGAGCACTCCTTGTCATCTGCCTCGTCAGAAGAAGCCAGACCACAGTTCCTAGCCACCTGCCTCCTTCTTCTGTACACTAGTACTACTAGAACCAGCATTTCTACGAAAAGCAACAAGCTCACTGGCTTGTATTTGTACCCTTCTTCTTCTTCTTCGTCTTTCAGAAAGCGAGGCCTTCTATCTGAGACCTTTGCTGATGATCGTTATTGTGTGACTCTAGGAAGAAGGAGGATGTCGGATAAGTTCTACTGCTTGACATGGAAGGATGAGCACCCACCTTGACAAGACGGACAACAAGACAGATATCTCCAAGGAGGCGGTACTACACCAAGAAAGAAAGCCTGGCCTAAGAATTTCTTAGCGGAGGAGAAATAAAGAAGAAGCAGCATGGACAATAGAACTCGAGAAGGCTGTTTGCTAATAGAAAGAAGTCGGTTGACCTGGTCCTGGTGGTCCTACTCTCTGGGGTACATCATGCGGCCTTTGCTGGCAGCATCATTATGCAAAGCAGAAGACTGCTAACCATCTTTGAACTACTCAGTAACTCAAAAGAAATTCTAGCAGCAGGTTCCGCTGTAAAAATTTCTAAAGTGGTGATGGCTCATGTTGAAGACGGAGCGGATTCATTTTCCCTTGGTGGTTGGTGGTGCTCTTTATCGTGGTGGTTGTGACCTCGAAAACTGATATCTTAAGAGGTCTCACCTGACTGCTTGCTTGTTCTTCGTTGTTGGGCAGGTTTCTTCCGTTCATCGTCTCGTGTTCCGCTGCTTATTCTGAAGAAGCTGGTCCTTGATGATGATGATTCTTACTCGGGAGTCCTACTTTGCAGCTGCTCTTATCATCAGTATAATCGTAACCACTTCCTCAATGATGATTCTCCCAGTTCTGGTCGTCATGATCGTGGAAGGAGGACAAGTGAAGAGACCAAGACGTAGCTCTTGCCTCTACTTCTTCTTCTTTCGAGTAGTAATATACTTCGTAACCCTAGCGTTAAACCTTAGGAAGAAAAAGCATCTTTTTCTCTTGAGATTCCAATCGATTGTCTCCATTGCGCTCATCAATATAAAGGAGAGAATCTGGTTGTACTAGGCGGTCAGGAATAGCAAACAACAGCAGCTATTATTATGATTTCAGTGTCCTTGTCCGATTGATTTTTAGGTGAGAGGTCGTTTAAGTTAGCAGTACTACTGCTGCCCTAATTGCCGCAGTAATTATTATTATTCTATCCGCAACTGCTGTCGTGTCCCTTGACTTTGGTGAAGTCGTCGTTAGGTTGGATGTTGTGTGTACTTTATGAGGTAGATTTCGTTGAAGAAGAAAGAAGAACGTCCGTCCATCAAGCACAGAGTGAGATCTTTTTCTAGCCACAGCAGTGCGCAAGCTCCCATTAGCTCCAGTCCCGTCTCAAAAGGGCGTGTGTGAGTGAGCTCATGATGGGGCAAACAGTCCTCACATAATCAGCCATGCCATCATCCCGACGACAACAACAACGAGGCGTTGCTAACAGGCAGCAGGGAGGGCTGCTATAATAATGTACCATCAAGAATTCAAGAATGAAGTAAATCAACCAACCTTGTAATCACTCCGCATTCTCTTCTTTGACAATGCAGAAGACGCTAATCAGCTAAATATATCATGAGAGAGTCGCTTGTGGTCTTGCCGCTAGAACATCATCATCAGTCTGCCGTCACCACCACTCCCGACGATGGTTCTGTCCTGCTGGTATAATACCTCTCATCGCACTGATAGAGCATATAAATAACAACGCGCGAAGAAAGGCAGGCAATTGAAGAGAAGAAGGTCGATGATGAACGACGGTTGTTGTTGGGAAGAAGAAAGGCAAACAACAGGCCGCCTTCTTCGTACACCATCAAAAGAAGTCCGTCCCAAAGATAGTTCAGCATGTGGAACACTGGCAAGTTGGGTTGTAAATTGGGAGCCATCCTATTCTAGGGTTTTCGGTTCAAGTAGTCGATATTATTGGCGGACCAATACGTTTATTATTACAGCAGACTTTTAGTGGGACTACTGTTTTTGCTGCTGGGAACTTATTTTAGGTAGTCCTGGAGGATCACTGAAGATAGCCTCTGAAGCTCTGACGAAAGTTGATGGATGAGTGGAGATGGGTTCTGATCAGTCATAATCTGGTGAGAGACAGAGTGACAGTAAGAGGAACGAAGAGATGCGTTCAGTCCCAATAAATATTACCTCCGGAAAGAGAAAGATACACGAAGAGAGCGTAACGAGACAGCAGACATACTGCTCCTTCTACTCTCTGAACAAACCAAAGCATTGACAGTACGGGTAGCAGCAGCACCAAAGCAAGCTAAGGACGCGAAAAGGCTGAGCAGACGCAGTTGACATCGGACTGAGGAAGGTGACAGGACCAAGCAGCGGCAGTCCTGGTGAGAGCTACTGGGGACAAAGGGCGCAGCAAGTAAGCCCTAGGCAAGAGAAAAACAGCCATTGGCCACCCTGGAACCTATCGCCAATGGCAGTAGAGCAGTAGTTATCAGCTTCAATTGCTGGCCTCGCCTGAGGAGCTAGAGACAGTGAGAAGAGAGGACCGCGGCTAAGCTTGTCAGGCGACGGCCAAACCGGACGCCGCAGCACGATGCAGTCTGGTATTGTCCCTCCGAGTGGCATTGTCCCATTACTGCACATGCAGCTTCCTACCGAGGCACTGTCGCGAAAAGCTAGGGAAGGAGTGGTCTTTGCAGCCAAGTATGGAGACGTTGACGTCAGCAAGATAAGAGATAGGCTGCTAAGCGGAGGAGAGGGAGTCTGGGACCCACAAGTGGCTGACGATATGAAGCCAGGTCACTCTCTCTCTCTGTCTCTCTGCCTACTGCTTCCTCGTGTCGTGGAGTTTTCCTAGGAAGAGCGGCATATCAGAGATCCCACTGAGCTAGCGTCTTCGCTTCTGGCTAGAATGGTCTCGTTGACATCTCGGCTGCTCTCTCTCTTTTCCTAGCACCTCTCCTGCGTACTCTGTTGCTCTATGTGATGCTGTGTGAATGCCCGTCCGTTACTTGTCACTCTTTCTCTCTCCTTTCTTGTTTTGTTGACGCATACTGCCTGTGACCTATCGCCTTTAAGGAAAAGCCTAACACTCAGTCTCAGGCAAGAGCACTTATCAGAAGACTTCGTCTGCCGACGGGACCCTGCCGGGAGCTATCCCTCTCTCGCGACCATTTCACGACAAGCTCGGCGTCAAAAAAATTGTCCTGATCTTCGCGGATAATGATCTGGAGCAAGTCTACTCGTTCCCAAAGTGGGAACAATGGAAGGACCTTCTTCTTCCTATTCTCGCGACCTTCAGCATTCCCCTAGAAAGGGTAAGCAAGTGGGAAGGGAGGAACTGACAAAAGAAGAAAGCTTACCCATAAGCACCTCATTCCTTCTTGCTCATCTTTTGCCTCGGTTTCTTGAACGTTTTGTCTCTGCGTTGGTTTCCATTCTCCCTACTTCTGCCAGTCTATACCATGTCTCTCTCGCTACGGGCTGGGATTCTCTACCTTGCTTTTTAGGACTTACCAGTGCTTTTGGCATTGAGAAGGTGGTTCGATGTCTGTTTGCCAGGCTGCCCCCCGGCGTCACTATCCCTCCTCATCACGATAACGGGTATGAATCGAAAGGAAGAGAGAGAGAGAGAGGAGCAGAGGGCACAAGATTTTTTGGGGAAGGTACTTACTAAAGGATAGTGAAGAGAACGCTTACAGATGAGAGATAGAAAATGACTCAGGGAAAGAGATGTGACTCGGGCGGGACCGAAAAGGATTAACTAGGCAGGATTATCCCACCGGATAGCGAGGAGAACGCTTACTGATGAGAGATAGAAAATGACTCGGGAGAGAGATGTGACTCGGGCGGGATCGAAGAGGATCAACTAGGCAGGATTATCCCACCACTGACTTTGTAAAATAGTCGCTGGGTCCGGATGAGCCACAGAGTCCATGTCCCGATTATTACGCACGAAGAGGTAAAGTGGTTTCGCTCGCCCTCTGCTCGGTCCATAAGTTACGCCTATTCTCTCTTCTGGGCTGCACGTTGCATTCGCAGAGAGGGTCGGATTGACGGCACCTTTGTCGGGTTCCCACTTCTGAAGGCACTTGTTGCTGTCGTCGCCCGTTAGTTCTGTAGCTCTTTTCGTCTAGCTAACTGCGCTCATTGCTATCCTTGCCTTTCTTTCTTGATGACCCGCTCATAGTGACTTCCCGCCCCTCCTATAGGTGAGCTTTCGGATAGGTTCAGTTCCTGAGGAGATGCAGAGATATTCCTTCAGTGAAGGTTGACTTTTCTCCCTTTCGTAGCTGCCACTTGGCTCCAGGCATTACCCAGCATTTCGATTCCTGCTTGACTGCAGTTCCAGCATTCTAAGCTTTCGCTTACCTGATGTTGAAAATTAGAGTACCTTAAGCCTTCTTTGATCACGCACTTTCCTTTCATTCCTGTCTCTTTAGCCGCCTTTCCTTCTCCTCGGAGTAATTTCCCCTTTCCGGCCCGATACGGTTGCAGGCAGTGTTATAGAGCTGAATAATGCCGCCAAACATGCCGTGACAAACGGTTGGGACCAGTACCGGATACACCTCATCTTTGACTGGGTGGAGACACCAAGAGAGCTTCCCTCAATGTAAGTATGAGAGTACAAGCTATGCATGCACTCGCACCAGGGTACATCTACTTGACCCCTCAGCTGCCTGAATATCTACAGGGCGAGTCTCTTACACATTTCTTGTCTTTGATGTAGTGCCCTCTCTGCTTCTCAGAAGATAAGGCAAAAAAGAGGTAAGCCCCTGTGCAGCTAGAGACCCTGGACCAGGGGACACATCAGAGGCGGAGTTGCTCAATCCTGCTGTACCCGTCGGTTGTAGGTCGAATAGAACTAGTGACAGCAGCAGAAGAAGAAGAAGATCGCGGCAAGAACCTGCAGTCAGACAAGACAGCATCCAAAAATCTGCTATCCAAGGTACTCTCCTTCCCTCTGCTCTAATCTCTTAATGCCTTTGGCACCCGCTCTTTAAGGATTGCCTTCCCTACGCTTAGGCCTTGTAGCTTGGTATCCGCTCTTTAACTGCTGCGTACCCTACTTTGAACCCCTGTAGATTGAGAAGATAGCTGAATCGAAGGTGCCCGGAGGGGGAGAGCTGCTACGGAAGAGTCTTCGCCATTATTTCACTCAACAGATTGAGGCAGAGGTAAGAAGCTCTCGGCTTCCCAGTGTGAGGCTCCTGCTTGCAGCGCTGTTCCCAAGACTAGAGGACAACCATTGAGTTATTCTTTCTTCCCTTCGTCAACAATTGACGGGACTGCGATATAAATACGTCTCTCGTCTCATGTGCACTTTATCTCTCCCACCCGTGCGTTAGGCCTTTACACGCATTCTCCTTTCACTCCTTTCCCTGGAGGATTGCGAGAAGCTGAGGGCAAATAGAGGAGAGGAGGAGGGCTTGCTTGACCCTTTTGTGAAGGAGGATGTCTATAAAGTACTCTATGACATAGACTCGTACATGGTGCAAGAAGTCGAGGAAGTGCTTGAAGGCATAAGATTAGGGACCATTCCAAAGGAGCCTCCTCGAAATAACATTGAAGAGCTTCTACTCGCTAAAGCAGGTAATGAGTCTACGACATGGATGAGTTGATGACAAGCTATGGAGATTGCGCTACACCTCAGTGTGGCCGTCATACAGCGGTGGCGTTCAAACCGACCTTACGAACTCTTCTTGTCGCTACTGTTTTTCCTACTGCCACTTCACCGTCCCGGCCGCATTCTACTTGCGAAGGCTCTAGTGGTACCCCGGATACCAAAGATTGGCATCCGGTGCGCTATATGATTATTGGATCTCAGAAATGCGGCACGACAGCGCTCTATGAGTATCTATGGTGCGTGGAGTCCACTTTGTGTCTTTTGGAACTTCTGGTCCCGCTTTATCAAAAAATTGCTTTCTTTGCTCTTGATTAGTATAGCATCCGCTCCTCATCTCTACACTTTCTTTAGATCTCCTGTCGGTTTCCCTTGTTTCCACCGTCAAAGTTAGCTCATGGAGTTTATCCCAATCTCTGCGTATCCTTGATTCCATGGACCATAGCCAGCACCCTTCGATTGAACGATCACGCCAGCGAGAATCTCACTTTTTCGACTGGCATTGGGAGGAGATGAAGCGCGTTAAACTGACGGAGAAATTGGCGGCTGAAGCCGAACACGTGGCAGGTAAAACCTATCTCAGCAAGTGACCAGAAGCAAGGCGGAAGCTTTACAGAGCCCAGAAGCAGTGCGGTAGCTGTTCGAAAACGACAGCAGTAGTACAGTTTCTCCAGATGGGAGAGGGTCATAGAGTACGAGAAAAGAAGATGTAGCAATGGGACCTTGCACACCGAAGGCAGCGTTTCTTGCTAGATCTCCTATGCAATGAGAGTGAATAATGTGCTACTAGATTCTTGTTGGTCAGCTAACATTGTCTCTAATGTAGCGGCGATTGGCAAAGGCCCAGATCTAGAGACCGAAGAGCTAAGGTGAGAAATTCGCTAACGCAAAATGTTGGAAAGAGAAAGCAGTCCAATATGGGAAAGTCAGAATGAAGATGACATAGAAACATAAGGTGAAATGACGCTTGACAGGAAACTAAGACATCTTTTCATTTAGGCGCAAGCTTGTTCTGAAGCTGTATAGGAGTCCTCAAGAGCTGCACCTGCCTCTCATCATTGGTGACTCCACACCCAGCTACCTTCTGATGGGAAGAACCGTGGCCAGAAGAATGAAGCAGGTAGCTGGGTGCAGCTCTTCTCCATTGCTGCATTTCTCGATCTCAACCCGTCTATCTGGCTTTAGGCGCTTCCCAACGTAAAGCTCTTGGTAATGCTGAGGGAGCCTGCGGCTCGCGCTTATTCGCATTACCAGATGACAGCTGACCCAGAGGGCACACCGAAGCAAATTGCCAGCAGAGAGACAGTGAGGGGCCTTTCCTTTGAAGAGCTCATGAACAGAGATATGAAGTTGCTGCAGGTACCTCGAATAACACCTCCCGCGACCAGCTATGGTGCATCGCTGGTTTCTTCTTTCTGCTAGTTTATCTTACGTCTTCGTTCAGTACCTCCAGTCCATCCTGTCGCCCTTGAATGGGTTAGTCAGCTCGTTAGGATCACGTTCTCTTCATCTACCTTGCCTATGATTCCCTCAATTCTCCCGCGAGAACGCTCTGAGCATTTATATTAACTCTTTGATGCCTTCATGACCAACGTCCTTCTCCGTTCCACTGCTTACCACGTCTCCTGTCTCTCTCTCCGCCCTCCTTCTGCTTATGACTATTCTCATTGCATGATCTAGGATTTCGACGTCACACCTGAGGCATCTCCAGAGGCCTTCCAGCGCTATGCGGACTCTTTACCTCTTGGTATACTTTATTGGGGCTTCTGGTGCAGTGCCCCTTATACTAACGTCCTTCCTGACTTCCCACTCCGCATTTGCCCTCCATGCTTGCGCGTCTCTGCCCCCACATACGGGCTTCAGGTCATGGCTGCCACTCTTATGTGGGTCGGGGGCTTTACGTGTTCCAACTGCTTCTATGGCTTTCTGAGTTTCCGCGAGACCAAATGCTTATCATTCCCCTCAGCAGCTTCAAGAACAAGGAGTACGTGCAGGTGAGAGACAAAGAGGGTCCAGATAAGTGGGATAAGGGGCAAGGACGAGAGAGAGAGAGGGTTTAACAAGCAATTTCTGTTGAAAGCGCTGGCCAGAGACAGTAAAGGAGCTATGATGCCCAAGTTCTCTTCCCCCTGCTTCTAGCTCTTGCTTTGTCTTCATCTATGATTGAGTGCATCTATCTTAACTGCTGAGCTTTCGGTTGCTGTCTCCTCCCACCAAACTTGCGATGTAATTAGCTTCCCATTTACTACCTATTCCTGTCTCTGCTCTCTGCTCTGTAACCAGAATCAAATGAAGGTGGTTTTTGCCTTCCTGGGTTTGCCATATCACCCTGTGGAGGATACAGCCCCAAAGAACACAAGGGCTTATCAAAAGATAGCGACGGAGACAGAAGAGAAACTTAAAGCGTTCTACAAGCCGTACAACCAGAGACTGGCTCAGACCTTTGGCATTGTTCTTTAGGGCACGAAGCAGATCTATGGTGGAGAACACGGACCTTCAAGCCTGTGAAAGTTGACTGTGCTATAGGTCACCTAAGTTGACCGTGCTGTAAGAGTACCTTGAAGAAGACGCTTCAAGAAGACCAAAGATGGTAAGGGCAAGGCGAGGAAGAGATGCAGTACAGACAGCGGAAGAAGACAAGCAAAGCTGAGAAGGCTCTGCCGTTGGCTCCCGTTGGATGAGGTCCAAATAGGTGGGGAGTGCTCGGTAGCTAGATGACTCAGTCCACAGTGCTCTTTCAGCGTTACCTCCTTGCTGTCCCAGACCGCAATGCCAGCAATAAGCTTCAAGGCCATCCATGACCTCTCTCGTGCTTACAGCGCCCAATGAGCCAACTCTCGCTCTGCTTCAATTGATCTCTAGAAAAGGAAGGGCAAAGCTCGGGAGGTGTAGAGTATCGTCCCATTCATCCTCTGTAGATCAGACGGGCATCTTATTGCCGTTACCGCCTCTAAGAAACGTAATCCATCATCGGATCGCTCTCCACTGATTGTTGTTGCTGCTTCTGTTCTGATGGAGGAAAGCTTTCTCTGTCCCTCTGGCGCGCTCGCTCTCTCCTCGTCCCTTCTCGCTCTCTCTTCTCTCTCTCCCCTCCAGTCTTCTCTCCTTTTTCCTTCGATGTCTCGATTCTCTTCGTCCTAGCTGTTTCCCTCTGTCTCGGGGTCACTCGTTGTCCTCGTCTAAGCTCGCTCTCATCGGCAGTTCATCTTTCCTCCGTCCATCACTTCATCCTGTGCATTACCTCTTATTGGACCTCCATCAGCAACTGTTGCTTACAGGGCACTTCTCTACTAAGTTAAGAGCCTCTGCGCCAGAGAAGAATAACAGAAAGACATCTTCATTGCCCTTGCCAATCCATTCTCTGTTGATGCGATGGCTCAGGCCAAGCGCATCAAGCTGCTCTCGTCTTTGACGGTGCCCTCGATCGAATGGAGTGCATCCGGGCAGCGGAGGAGCTTTTCCTCTACCATTACTGGCGGGGGAGGTATGCGGGGAAAGTCCGGCACTACGACCAGTAGCACCGTTTTGGCTCCACTAGTCTCATTCATCTGCTCCCTCTCCTTCTCTATCCTGCTGCCCCTCTTTCTCGTGCAGCCATCGTGTCATTCTTTTGTCTGCCTCTTGATCTTTCCTGTGTCTTCCTTTTGCATCCCTGATTGTCTCTCTTTCCCTTCAAGTCCATTATCTTGACCTCCCTCTTTATCCTGCTCTGTCCATCGCTGCTCTCTGAGGTAGATGCCCTCCAAGAAAAGATATTGAGCCTGTGCAAGAGGCGAGGCTTCGTCTTCCAGGGGTCTAATATCTACGGCGGGATGAGAAACTCATACGACTACGGACCATTAGGTGAGGGACTCACGTCAAACCGTCTGACGGCTTCTACGTTGAGTGCCTACGGCTGTAACTATCCTTTACCTTGCCCGCGCTTCTTGTGATATGTGGCCGCTTTGGTCCTCTCGGCTGCAGGTGCACAGATGAAGAAGAATATAATGGACGCGTGGTGGCAAGACTTTATAGAGCATAGGCTGGACTGCCTCGCACTAGATTCCTCTATCATGCTCCATCCCGAGGGTGAGAAGCAGTGAAGCATACGCTTACGTCTCGCTATCCGTCGTTCTTCTACGTTGTCCTTGGTATCTCTGGGTCATCGTAGAGCCACCTACCTCTCTGTGGCTTGGTCCTTTTCGTCGCTATGGCGTCGTTGCTGCTATCTTGCTCTCTTCCTATCTTCTCGCACTTCTGATTCATCCTCTCTTGTGTGGATTGTTCGATTTATGAGACAGTCTGGAAAACGTCTGGTCATGTCGATAAGTTTGTCGATCCGATGACTTCCTGCACTACTTGCAAGGCAAGGCACAGGTCAGGGTAGAAAGGACTCTCTACTTTTAGTTACCCATGGCATTTTGGCAAAGCATCCTCCCCGTCTCTCTCTCTCCAGTATATATGTAGTCCACCCCACTCCTTTGCAGTCTATCCCGGTTTATTTGTGGGTCTGGGTAGTCATCTCACCTCCTATCTTCCTCTCCCTGTTGATGCGAACTCAAGGGTCGCTCTTCCGTCTCTCTGCCCATGAGCACGGTTCAGTCTATCCCCTTTTCCATATCACTCTTCTTCCTCGACATCCTAGGCCTTGGCGATAACATCCTCTCTGAGCTCACAGAATATAGCTAATCCATGCGTCTCACCTTTCAACCGTTGCGTCATAAATGGAGACAGGACGGATAAATTGATTGAACAGAAGCTTTCTGTTCGTGCAGACACTCTTTCTCTCTCTCAGTTGGACGATCTAGTTGCTAAGAACGGCCTGAAATGTCCCTCATGCGGGAATGCCTCTCTAACTGGTAAGGAACTTGTGAGGAAAGCTGAGCCCAATAGAGGGACAAACAAAGAAGAAGCACATAACATCTGGATCTAGTTGAGAGGTTCTCTTCTGCTCGGTTATGATTGTGATCTCTGTCTATCTTAGAGTCGAAGATGTTCAACCTTTTGTTTGAGACCAAGATGGGAGCTACAGCCAGTGAAAAGTAAGTTTCTTCCAACGGCCGCATTTGTTAGAATTTATCGTCCCAACCCAGGGCAGAAGCAGATTTAGAGCAAATAAAAGGACGTAGAACGCTAAGAATGCCAGGAAGAACCGGGACGACTGAGATGTGCTATACAAAGTATAGGGATACGAAAGGTGGGGGAGTTGCAGGACACCTTCAGTCATCAGTCTCTGATGGCGGTGCTCCGCAGCTGCTAAATCGAAGAGATAGGTACTAGCATAGACAGCAGTAAGAAAAAGAGAGCACAGAAAGACCTATGAGCGCAGTCCTCTCAGCGAAGAATGCTTTCTTCTAGGGAGAGCTCTGTCTACCTTCGCCCGGAGACAGCTCAAGGCGCTTTCATTAACTTCGACCTCGTGGCAACGGCCTCAAGGAAGAAGCTTCCGTTTGGTCAGTAGAAAAACCGCAAGAAGAGGCGACCAAGGAAATTGACACTGATTTTTCCCCCTAACAGGTATTGGTCAGATGGGCAAGTCCTTCCGCAACGAGATCTCTCCCGGTAATTTCCTCTTTAGGACGGTAGAGTTCGAACAGATGGAGCTGCAGTACTTCTGTGACTTTGCGGAAAGAGAAAAATGGTACTGGTAGTCTCTCTTCCCGCCTTACAGCAGTTGTTCTCTTGAGTTGTCAGCTCCTCGTTAAAGCCAATTCTGAATTGACCTTGATCTGCAGGTATGCTTACTGGGTGGACTATTGCTTTGACTGGCTAGTCAAGCTTGGAATCCCGTCCGAAGACCTGCGAAAGCACCAGCATAAGACCGAGGTGGGTCCACCTCTCTCTTCCTACTTGCTTCATCTTCCGGCCTAGGAACTAAAATCCTAGGGTTTGCCCTGGTTTGGCCACCATCAAGTTTCTCCCTTTGCTCTCATCTTGTGACTTAACATTCCTTCTTGCTGCGTTTCCTCCGTGATGACCAGGAGCTGGCACACTATGCGCATGCGACAACAGACATCGAGTTCCGTTTCCCTTTTGGCTGGAGCGAGCTTTGGGGCAGTACGTGGCGAGAAGCACACTTGGGCCTGTTATTTCCCCGTTGATTGTTGAAGCTCAAGCTATTAGCTTTCCTGGCTCTATTAACATGTTCTTTATCTTGTTCAACACTCCGTTCGAAAACCAGTTGCAGATCGTGGTGACTATGATTTAAGGAAGCACAGTGAAGCTACTGGACAGGACCTCGCGTACAAGGATAACATGGACCAGAAGAAGGTTGGTCCATCGGACCTCTCTCCTTCCCTTGTAACTTAAGGCTTACTAAGTCTTCGTGCACTGCATACTTCTCGTGCGTATCAGTCCATGTACCCTTGTGCGATTGAGCCCGCGGTAGGAGCCAACCGCCTGCTTTACGCCTTCTTGGTTTCTGCTTATCATTCCGAGGAGGTAGAGGGCAGGTAAGGAAATGTTGGGATCTAGCTATTAGAGGAAGGCCTGTCCTCTGCAAGGCTGTTACCTATGATCTTGTGAAGTTAGAGATGCCCAGCATAAGAAAGTGTGAGACTCCTTCGTGGCTAACTATTATGATGATAGGGAAAGAGTCGTTCTTAGACTACATCCGCAGATCGCGCCGTATCAGGTGAGCCCAAGAGTCCATTTGCTGCTTTGTAACTACGAGAATATCTTGTCTCCCTGTGTCACATAAGTTCGTACTTTTACGGTCATACACCATAAAGTTGCCTTCATACACTATAACAGTTGGCTTTTCAATTCGAGGAGCTTATGCCCTTCGCCCCTCTTCCTTACGCTTGCTTTGGTATACGTAGGGTTGTGGTTGCCTATCTCCTTGAGACACTTACGTGCGTTCTTCAATAGTTTCTTGTTTCCAAAAGTAGAATTCCGCGCCTAACGCCACCTGTCACAGCTGGCTGTTCTCCCCCTTCTCAAGAAGCCTGAGTTCGTTCAAGTCGCCACTGAGCTTTCCCACAAGCTTGTTAAGGGCAGACGTGTAGACTTTGACGTAACAGGGAGCATTGGTACCTATTTCAACCCATCTTCCCGCCACCACTTCCTCAATGAGATGCTTTCATTTCCTCTTTGCCTCTTGCTCCGTCTGAATCTAAGCTATAGACTACTGGTTCGTACTGTTCCCACGTAATGGTCAGGGTCCCTTAGACCTCTTTTTCTTTTATACCAGACTTCATCATTCTCCCCGTCAATTCGGCATTTTTCTATCACAGCTCTCCTCGATCACCTCCTCACGCTTGTGTGCCATTCCTCACTATGTAGGTCGTCGGTACCGGCGTCAGGATGAGATTGGCACTCCTCTTTGTGTGACGGTAGACCATGAGACTCTGACCGATGGGACGGTGACAGTCAGAGCGCGAGACTCTTTGAAGCAGATCCGGGTGCACAATGATGAGCTCGTAACAACTGATATTTACAGCTTGTTTGAAAGGTTAAATACTATAGATACATGAGGACTGACGCTCGTCTTCAAAAGACCTGCCCATGGCCATGGCTGGTCTCCCTCACCACTAGAATTTGCAGCAAGAGGTGGAGAAGTAAAAGGACCTGGAAGCGGGAGGTTTTAGCTTTCAATGCCGCGCTGACAAGCTGTTTCCCTTTCTTTCTTGATCCCTACTCAGCCATATTCGCTGGTCTCTCTTTTGGTGTATCAGACGATAGGAAAGGCCATAAGGGGACCGGATAGGTCTAAGGTGACAATGGCATCAAGGCTAATGAAACGCACCAAACATCATAAAACCCATGGCGCCTTTCACTTCTTCGTCCCTTTAGCTCTACCGGGCTGCTGGGTTGCACCAGCCTTTGCGTTGTTTTGCGCTAGGGTGACCTTGAGATGCTCCTGGATGGCAGCGATAGGGTTGGTCTGAAAAGCTGGATGCTGCCGCACTAGCTCTAATCGCTTGGATTCTTGTACCACCATCGCTCTTCTTGATTTTGAAGTCTTCCCTAGCAAAAGGTTAGGCTGGGATCCCTTCTTCGGCCTATAGGATGGCCCCTCTGGACCTTCGTCTAGGGCTGAAAGGAGGCTATCCTTCAAAGCCCTGACCTCATCAAGCGGTTTCTTGACTTTAGCGCTATCTTGAGCAAGCACTGCCTTGGAGACCATGTCCATCTTCTTTAGAAAGGCTTCCCGCCTCCTTTGTCGTTTTCTTTGCCCTCTTGAGAGTCCTCCTTGAACGGGATCATCGCCTGCAAACTCGTTCTTCCATAGCATAACCTAAGAGTGCTGCATCTCAAGTACTTTAACTAACTGAACCTACCTCATCAGTCTTGAGTGCGATCTCATCTTCCTCATAATCATCATCTTCAAGGGGCAATCGGTTCTTAGAGTCTGGAGCTTTCGCGTGGACACGGTACTTCTTTCGTCGCACTTTGCCTCCCATTATGTTATCACCTCACTGTTCCGCCGACGAACTCTCTTTGACGAACCGTCAGTATCTGTCTAGAGCCGATGGTCTACCTACCGCTGTGGCTGGTGAGACTTTCACGGCGATCTGTTGATTGCTGACATCATGCTGCACAGAGACTGTTGACGGAGCTTGCTGCCCAGTCATCCGGCAATCTGCAATGAGAAGCTTCATCCATCTGGTGATTATCATCAAGGGATTACCATATCGGTGTATGTTGGTAGATCCGGAATCATAATAGGTTTATTAGGTATAAAAGCCGCCTATGTAACGCATGAATTGCCCAGACCTGACACAATAAATGGATCTAATTAACGTCAGAATGGCCACAACCATGGGGAAGCTCTTACTTCTGAGCTGTAGGTATGCCAGAAATTTATGCGAAAGACACCCACACCACAAACATGATCGCTCTGACAGGTAGAAATCCATTCCCGCGCTTTCCCTAGCTTTCCACTGTAGGCTTGGTCTGGGCTTCGCTTCTACCCCAGATCGTCAACACTTCGCCACTTCCAGAGCTTCATTGGCGTCACAGTCTCTCTCTCCTCTGTGAACAGAAGGCCCATTATCTTAGTATCTAGAATCCTTATAGCCATGGCTGACGATAAGAACCCAGAGGAGACTCCACGTGAGAATGAGGAGGGTGGCGAGGAGGAGACTGCAAAGGAATCAGAGGAGGCTCAGGTCTACTTCGAGCCAGTAGTTCAGCTTGACGAAGTAGATGTCGTCAGTGGCGAAGAAGAGGAAGAAGTCATCTTCAAAATGTGAGTGAATCTGACGCTGTTGCTACCAGAAGCGCCAGAGGAAACACATTGCAAGCAGTTATGAGAGTGGCTTTGCGGCACTTGCTTCTGTTGTTTGTGTCTTAGTCTGTTTGCTTTGGAAGTTCGTAGGCCAGAGGTGCTGTCTCAATGCTGAATGTGCCTTGTCGTAGGCGATGCAAGGTATTTGTATTCGGGGAGACCCTGCTCGATGTTGGTACGGGCAAGAAGAACTGGAAGGAGCGTGGTACTGGAGATGTCAGGTTTCTTAAACACAAGGAACTCCAGAAGATTCGCGTCCTCATGCGACAGGAAAAAACATGGAAGATTTGCATCAACCATTTGGTAGACCACCGCGTAGAGCTTCAGCAGAACATTGGCAGCGACAGATCTTGGGTCTGGAGCGCGTATGACTTCTCGGAGGGCAAGGTCGAGAATCAGGTAGGAATGAATGACATAGTAGCGTATTACCTTCGGCGAGTTCTGGCTTTGATGGTTGCTGTGCAGTAGCCTGCTTTACTGTCGCCTTCTTCATCTTTCTTTTGCTTCTCTTCCTTTGGGTGGTAATTCATAGGTCTGATATCTCGTTTTCCATTAGGTCTTTGCCGTACGCTTTGCGAGCCCAGAAAATGCACAGAAGTTCAAGGAAGCCTACGATGCTGCCCGCGAGAACAACAGAAAACTGGAAGCCGGAGAGGATGCTGCTGACACATCAAAGGGAGACGAAGCCGCAGAGGCTCTCTCTGGTCTGAAGGTGGAGGGAAAGAAGGCTGAGAGTCCCAAGAAGGAAGCAGCGGAGTAGATACCAGGACACACGATCTAAATATCAATAATCTTTATCATCAACTTATTATCTCGATTGTTGCTCCTCCCGTGTTGCTCCCTCACGCCAGTGGCGGTGATGGCCTCTACCTGCCCCAAGCGCACAGATGACATCTCCACGGACGGACGGAGCTTAGTACGAGTATGTAGTTCTATGGCAAGGGGAAGGTGCGCTTGTGATGCCTTCCCTTTGATCTACTTTTATTATCTTTTGTTAGGAAATAAAAACAATCTACTACATCCTGTATAAAACCACTTGGTGATTCCACATAAAACACATGACTTCTTTTATAATCAATAAAAATCAATAAAATAATACGTCCGAAAAAGATAAAAGGATAAAGGATGTGGTTGCATTCTGCAGTGGTTGTTGCGCTTGGCAATCCAATAGCAGCGCCACGGTTGATCTCCGTCCTCCGATGAAAGCTTCACGAGAGTTAGAGAGCCGTTCAAGCAGTTCATGAACTCCCATGCGCCAGGAAGCTCTTCTTTCCGTTGTGTTTCTCCCTCCTTAGTTGGCCGACTAGCAGACGATGGCCTCGTCTGCTAATGCCAAGGAGACACAGGAGCTGATCTCCGCCCTGACGAATGCCGTGAGCGAGCTGCATAACTTGAGCGTCGTAGTGGAGCACTTTCAGGAGGAGAGCCAAGGTGTGCTCTTTAAGAAGATGTAAGAACTGGCTTCTGTCCATTGTCCTTCATCTTCCCTGTCATCTGCACCGTCAACTCCCTTTTGCCTTCTTGCTTTTCCCGCTCTTCGTTGCTCCTCTAACTTGGCCATAGTGACCAGCTTCTAGTATCGAGTCTTCCGTACGATATGCTTGGGCTTGTTTCAACTGTGGAGAGCGCTAAACGTCCCATCTCACTGGTCTAATCATTGCATTTCTACAGAAATAACTTCGTTACACACCTCCAGGCAATTGACAAGCTAAACTCAGCAGTGGACATCGCTATCCCAGTAGAACTTCTCGAGTGAGTTCGACCTAGCCGTCAACTGACCCTTTCTTCCTCTGTCAACGCCTTCGTTGGCCTCCTTTCATCTTTCCTTTTCTCAATCTTTGTCTTCCCTTCTAGTGTGTTAGACAAACCAACTGAGAATAATCCAGAGCTCTACACGAAATCTCAGCTTGAAAAATGCGAGCAAGCTAGTGAAAAGGCACAGGCTCGAATTGAGAGTTTAGAGGTAACGAAAGAGGTTCCTATCTCTTCAGCCGTTATCATAGTTTCTGGTCTCCATTCATACCTCTTCGTGTTCTCCATCGCGCTCGGACACTTCCTCCATTGGACTCGTAGAGTAGCCTTGGTTAGCCCCCGCTCAATCTGATGTTGCATCTCGCTCACGCCATCAACCGCCCATTCCCTGCAGCTTCTGAAGCAAGAGCTTGAGAGCGCAATGTTGGCCGAGGGTATAGAGTTGCCGAGCTTCGAGGATAAAATGGAGACCTAATGGTCCCTTACTGCCGCACTTCACTCCTCGGCCTACCCCCGGCCTATCACTCTCACCCTCGTCGATCTTCTTTCGTTGTTATCCTCTCTCTTGCCTACAGTCGTACGTTGCTTCAATCAATCTGTACTGCTGTGACTTTCACATAAGGTGGACAATGTCGCAGACTTGCTCTTGTGTACCATAAAGACCGCCGTGAGGCTGTCCAATTCATAAAGCTAAAGGCTTCCCGTGCTGTTGCACTTGCTTCGCGTGCCTCAGAAGCTTCAGCAAGGAAGTCATGACCGAGGGCTAGAGGAAGGTGGTCCGAGATGAGGAAAGAGAGACAAGTCAGCTGCAGGGCTGATTGATGTCTGAAGAAGCTTCCTCTATGAAGCAATACGTTGTTCAATCAGACCTCCTACGTCAGTCCACACCTCTCGTGGCATGAGTGTAAGCATGGGTTGCTGAGACTGGGTTTGGCGCTAAGCGGGCCTGGCTTAGGCCCTTCAGTATCACTCCTAATGGGCCCTTATTCCTTATTGAACTCAGTAAGCTGTGCAACCATTGGAGCACTTTCTTCCACTTTCTCAAGGCTCCTCCTAATAAGCAGCTTGCTATATCTCTCTTGCTACGAGGCCATCGGCTAGCCTTAGAAAGCAGAGGGCTTGGGAAAGCAGATATGCCACGGCTCAAAAGACTGCCCATTTTGCTACTTCTACTTCCCTCTCTTGGCCACTTCTCTTCTGTATGAACTAGTAAGACAGAAGATCCCATGACCTGAAAGACTACTGTTGCCGTCTCCCATCAGATCTTTGCCGTGACACCGCAATGTCGAGGAACAACGTACTCCGGTACGTTCACGCCGGCACAGTTATCTATCTTCTCTATGGCCGTACTCCTTCACCGTTCTACGTGCTATCAAGCTCCATGTCAAGTTTTAGAATGAATGGAGCAGTGGTTTCTTATACAATTGAGCTCGTCTCGCTAGGATTGCCACACTGTACATGCAGCTTCGCACCGAGTATTGCCTCTTGTGCTGACATAATCCCTACCATCGCCGTCCACGCCAAGTCTAGCGGGGGCTTTGTGGTCTCTCCACCCACAATAGATCCCAATAGCATGCAGATATTCCCTTGGAATCTAGCCATCGCCAGACGACGACGAAGAAAGAGATTCTGACTCCTGACTTCTGATGAGATGAAGCTTTTCAGTCGATCCTGCGCGTTAGCGGTAAGCATCAGAAGCATTGAGCTTGGAACTCTGGGTGCGATCTGCGGGGCTGACGAAAGTTCTCCATCTCAAGTTGAAGCTCCACAAGCTCCCAAGAAAGCCGTCTACGCGCCTCTTACTGAAGAGGATCTGTGGTTGAGGAAGAGCAAATGCGCCTCATAGAAGACAGTTGACGTGATAGGCAGAAAGAGGTAAGACCACCCACGCTCTCTTGCCCATTGAGGCTGTCCGGTAGAAAGCGAAAGTGACATGAAAAGCGCTACCTAGAGACAGCGATCAATGCTTGAGAGAAAGAAGCGCTGGTATGGATAGATAGTGGGACGAATATACTCAGACGAAGAAGACTAGAGGGATTGCTACCTAAGAACAAGGTCGCGGCGTAGGTGGCTGACCAGCACCCTATGGAGAACCTGTGACAAAAATTGAAGCAACGCCTTAACCAGGTTCTCGAGGCAACGGGAAGATAACAGAGTAAGGGAAGAGTGTGCATCGTTGAGAAGCGACGTCAGAGTGAGTTGACGCTGCCCAGCCCTGAAAATGGGCGCTCTCTTCTGCTGTCTGGACTGCTGTCGCTGGGGCAATGATTATCCCTCTCGAGCGGACAGATCAAGGGCCAGGAACAGCTCGGAGGATCTAAAGGAGGTTATCAAGGAGGGAGTCTTAACTAAGGTTGGGGACTATTACAGGTGAGAGGCAGCAGAGATCCTTGGCTCTAAGACCAAAGGCGATCCAGGGCTCTTTCCTTAGGCCGTCTCCCTTGGGCTCCTTCTACTCTTTCACGGCTCCTGGCCTGTGCCTTTGTTCTCTCTCAGTAACTTCTCTGGATGATCTGGCGGTCTGCAATGTCTCACCTTAGGCTCTGGTTGAATAGGAAACGTCACTTCGTGCTCGTCCCAGGGCAGCTGCGATATTATGAGTACAAAGTAGATCTGGGAATGCCGCTGCCTAAGCAGGAGATTCCTGGAGTCAAGCATGTCATCTCTTATCCGAAGGTAAGGCTAATTTGTGGCTACAAAGCCTTTATGCCTACTGTGCGCAGCAACTGTGGCCAGTAGGCCTTGTCCTTATCCTAGCGCCTTCTCCCTTTCTGTCAGTAAGCCCTGACACAGCTTCTGCCTCTCTCCTTGCGTCCGCACCAAAAGTCACCTGGCGCTATGGCTCTTACTTCAGTGACTCCTCCTATCTCCAGCACCCCTCGAGGGGTGATGTTGCTCAGCCCGGACGAGCGTACGTCAGGTTAGGACAATGTTCCTTCTCTATTGGTGGCGCTCACTACGTTCGACTCTCATGTGCTCTCCTTCTCTCTCTCTTTCCTGGCTGATAGGAGCTCCTTTCGAGTGGTTTGTTCGACCCAGTTTGACGTCAAGCAATCTCTTTTACCTCAGCGGTATCGCCCCTGATGGACAACGCGTTACGTGGACTCTGCAAGGTAGATAATTACTCTGCTCTCCTCTCGTACGGGCGGACAGATGGGGTTCGAAACAGCCACGCACAAATAGTGGATTGGTCCTGTCCTCTGAGGCTATCTTGCTTCATAACAAGATCAGAACGGAACCTCCGTTTGCAGCTGATGGCATGGCGCGGCAGCGCAGGTCGACAGCGGGAAGGGAGAGAAAGACTGAAAAGGGGTAAAAGGAGTGGGATGCAAAAAAGAGTCGATCTGCATAAGACCGCTCTGAGTAGGTTCCGAACGAAGCAACGCCTTGACAGAGGGAGTTGAGGCAGTATAGGAGAGTTAGTTTCTGTAAGAATCAGGGAACAAGGGGACTAAAATACTCTCCATGGTTCAATGGGCGTTGGGCTTCATCCCTGCAGCCGCAACAGCCAAGGACCGGGAGAGCTGGATCTTGAAGCTTCGAATTGCGGCACGTCCAGCTTGGGCGCGGAATCTTCCATACTGTCAGATCTGCAAGTCTAAGTTCACGTGTTTTCGAAGGCGGCATCACTGCAGGTATGCAATTTAGGTGTGCCGAGAGAGAGAAGAATGATGGAGAACAGAGAGATGGATAGGAGAATGGTAGATCTTAGTCTTCAACTTTGCAGGAACTGCGGTACTCTTATATGCCAAGATTGCATCTCATGCTATGAAAAGATCGTGGTGCTAGGCTTTGGATCTCCGGTAGGGCGGAGGGTCATGCGTCTCTCTTATAACTATTCTCCACTCGCACCGTGTCTCTTTCAAATCCTCTCCATGTCTTTTTCCATGAGCCGCTTCTTTCTTTCGGCTTGTCGACGCTAAGATGGTCTTAGCCTGTCATGGGGCCTGCTTGTCCTAAAATCATCTCGCTCGACTGGTGCATGGGCCGGTTATCCTAGCTCTGACCTAGCTTCCAGTGTGTCATGCTTTGGTTATGGCAAATATCAAATGTCCTCACCTGTCTTCTTTCTTTATTAAAAGGTACCCATATGCCGAGACTGTCGTCCTCGCAAGGAGGGGATAGAAGTCGGCTCCAGGGTCTCTGTCTATGGAAAGCATACCGGCTATGTTATGTATGCAGGGGTACCGCCTCCTGGAACCCGAAGAAGGCAAGCAATCCTTATAGAGTGAAGAAGAAATCGGTGCATCGCACCTTTTGAGCCTTTCTTTTCTTATTGGAAGGCATTCAGCGTATCCGGCACTTCATACCAGACGAGAAGACACCTTGCTTCTTTTTGCCTCCTGCTCTACATCACTTACGCTCCGAGGAATGCTTTAGTCGTCGGGCCCTTCGCGGTCCTACTTAACTGTTGGTCTTCAGTCATGCTCCTCCGTTTACTTTCCTTCTCCTTCTCAGCTGAAGCCTTTTGACAGACTACTTTCCTTCTCCTTCTCAGCTAAAGCCTTTTGAGAGACTAACATTTTTTCTATCCCGTCTGTCAAAAGGGCTCAGGAAGTTTACGGCGTAAGGCTGGACAAGAGTCTAGGAGACAATGATGGCTCTCCCTTCTTTTCTTGTGCGTTGGGCCATGGCCTCTATGTCCCGAAGGTTCATGTCTCCCGCTTTTCAGAACAGCTTGTCGCAGCTACTAGAATTAAGGTATGTGTCGCTTCGTTATAAAGGCTTGCCTTATCCTCATCTCACCCTTGTGGCTATTCCTGCATGACTTTATAGTGTCAGGTCAGACGATATCTAGCAACGCGTCGTGTAAATGCTATCCGGGACAGGCGTGTTTGGAATGCTCTGGACACCCGTCGCGAGGACAAGGCGATCGCTAGAGGTTAGAAGGACAGGAAACTTGTCTTACACTCCAGTACCGCTTCCTTTAGGAAGTCAGGGCTATATTTCACTTGTGGTTCTCTTAAACTCTCTTTCCTTGTATGGCCTTCATTTCCTTTTCGTCGTCGCTGCAGAAACAACAAACAGAGGATGGCTTCTCGTGGGAGAACCTTGCTTACATATTGCTACTCTTACTCTCGGCTCAAACAATAGATTTACCGCATCATTCACACCAAGCGCTGGCCAGACAACCTTCTGGCTCAAACCTGGATTGGGCCGCGGTGAGTTACTCCTTCTTCAAGGCGCGTTAGGCATTGCAGTGTCAAGATTTAGCTTCATCCTTCGCGTCGATGGTAACTGGAGGCTTCTCCTCTATTATCCTAGTACGGGGCTAGTATGTTCTACAGCGCTATTCGTGATGTCAAAGTTCTTCCTTCTGCACCTTATGGATCGCTGTCTCGTTCCGCATGCATACTTCTTTCCGAACCTAAGCGGGAGGCGGACCGGCAACTGCAATACCTCCGTGAGCCCATAGATTTCTCAGATTACCACGGGTCGCCAATTGAATTTCCTTTAACTGTGGAGTCCGTCTACGCCATGATAGAACAGTTTCGAAGGGGAATCTGGCTGCATCGGTAAGAGGGTGTCTTGTGCCTCGAATGTCTCAGGGTCCTCGTATAGGAATCTGAAGGAAAGGTTTCTTCCTAAGAAGAGAAAGAGGTGCTAAAAATTCTGCTCTAATTGCGACCCACTCCCTTCTCCTCCTTGCGCTGTCAGGAACTACGTTTATAGGATCTGCTGTTTGGCCAAAGACATCTTTGACCGAGAACCTACACTTCTGCATCTGGAGATACCTCCTGACTCGAAGCTGACGATTTTGGGCGATATTCATGGGCAACTCGGCGACCTTCTCACTATCTTCACCCTTAACGGTAAATGCACTCCGTTATACTCTGCCTTTTGCCGGGAGTAGCAGTTCACGTAGGATGAACTCTTTCTTTAATCTATTGCTATCATCTGTCAGTTCAGGGCCTGCTAGGGCTGCTTATGCCTTCTCCGTGTGCATCATTCCGCTCCCCTTCTCTTTGCACTTTGGCCACGTGGGCGTCAATCCTTCTTCTCGTCTCTTCTGATGCCGCACTTATTTGCTCTTCCCAGTAGCTGTCAAACAAGTCTAATGAAGCTTCTTCAATCTTCTTGGCTAGTGGTCCCAGAGGTCTGACTCACGACAACATTTGTTAGGGTTGCCCTCTCCTTCGAATCCATATTTATTCAATGGGGATTACGTAGACCGTGGTTTTCACGGCGTTGAGGTCCTAATGGTGATCTTCGCTTTCAAGATACTCTATCCTGCGCACGTCTGGGTTCATAGGGGTAACCACGAGTGCCGATGTAAGACATGATACATCTCCCATTACTTTTTACGCCTATCTCAAGCAGTCGGCTTCTCCGTGCTATGTTATGTTTCGGCTGCCAACGGCATCTGTGGTGCTGACTCACTAGGTTTTCAGCGCTGAGGCAGACTGTGTCCTCCCTAGTCTCCCTTCCTGTTCTTTGAGGATACAATACTCTCTCACTTTCTCGTTGTCATATCTGCCCCCCGCTGAGCCCTTCTCCTACCTTCAGTCCCTTATCAATCTTCTTCTGTCGTGACATAATGATCTTTCCCTCGTATCAGCGGTCAACTTTATGATGGGTTTTGCCGAGGAGCTGGTACGAAAGTACGGCGAGAGACACTATACTGTAAGGGGATTAGAAGGAGGAGAGCTGCGTAGTCCTTCTCCGACCCCTTCGGCGTCTGCTCCTCATGACCTCTTCGAGCTATTTGAGAGTGTGTTTGACAGGCTGCCACTGTGCTCTCTGGTCAAGGGAAAGGTCCTCGTGGTGAGCTAACCTTTCCTCTGATTTGGATTCTCTTGTGCATATGCTGCCGGCATCGTTTGCCACATTCATGCAGAGATTTATCTTACTGCCTTCCTATTCGAACCATGTCATCGCCAGTTCTTGCTCTAGCGGTAGCTGATCTATCCGATATGTTTGCCCACTAACTGTTGATCTTCCCGTCTGGGTGATGCGATGCGTCGTCATACCACTAGTTTCGCTGTTTGTTTCCCCCGGCGATCGTTCCCTGTCCTCTTTACATGACCAGCTTTCCAATTGCTTCTTTGTTTTTGCTAGTGCCACGGCGGACTGTTCTCGAAGGATGGCGTGACTTTGAGCCATATCTCTTCCATTAGACGGAAAAGAGAGGTCCCCCACAGTCCTAACCGCTTTGAAGAGGCCATCTTTGAGGATCTGCTGTGGTCTGATCCGAAGATTCTGCAAGGGTACGGAAGCCACTCGTTCTACTAGCCTTATAAAGTAGCATTGGTATCTACTCTTCCCTCATCCTTCTTCCAAGTTGCTCTGAAGGACATCGATAGAGGTTGGTCGAGTAGTCCTTATATCAGTCCAGTCATCTGTGCCTCCGTCCGTTCTGTCCTGCCGTCTCCTGTTAGGACGCGCCCTTCCACGCGAGGTGCCGGAGTAGAGTTTGGAGAGGACGTCACGGCTGATTTCCTTAAGCGGAACGGGCTGGAGTTGATTATCCGCTCTCACGAATGTGTAGATAATGGCTGGGAAGTGATCCATGGAGGCAGGGTCATCACTCTCTTTTCCGCTTCCCTGTACTGCGGCGTCCAAGTAAGTCGGATGAATGCGAGGGGAGAGGATTTAGACTCTTGAAAGAGAAGGCTGGGCAGCCTGTTACTTAGCACTTCGATATAGATCCTTTGGCATCTCTATGCTGCCATGACAGGTTCTTTTTGTCTTTCAAACAATTACTTCGAAGTTCCATCTGCCTCCTCAAGTTCATGTCTATACAAAAACGACTCGGAGGGCGTTGAACCTTGGTCGTTCTGCAATCTAGGCCTTCTTCTGCTTGCGGATGGTGGCACTCATACCTCAATCTTACTTTTGCTTGATGGTCAGAACAACAAGGGCGCATACCTGATTTTGAACAGTGACCTTCAGCCAGATGCCCACACATTTATCGCTCAGCCCTTACAGCATACGGATGTCAAAGGAGAGACCGCGAGACAAAAAGAGCAAAGAATTCAGGGAGAGATAAAGTCAATGCTGAAAGCCCAGCTGTCAGGCGGGATTTACTCTATATACAGGTTAGCCCTCACATTTCTTGAGCCCACTCTTTTGAAGGTTCTTTGTGAGGATGTCTCGGCGGCGATCTCTCATAGTTGCATGGCTAATCCACCGATTCTACCTCTGCATCTGACCTTCTACCTTTCTTTCGGTTAGGCAGCTGAGGCTTGCAGATAAGGAGACATCTGGACTGCTGCCTTGCAACCGTTTCTACGTATCACTCAGTCAGGCCCTTAAACTCGATATCCCTTACAAGATCTATCTGCGCGACACCGTCAAGGAGGCTGGTGGACTTGTCGATTATAGGAGGTAAGGGTGGTGAAAACGTGAGATGGCCGCAAAAAGCGAAAGACCTCGACAGTAGATACGGTGAGGTCAATGACGAGCTGGAGGCCTGAATGACGTTCGGGGTTATGGCTACTATGGGTTGGCTCATTATATCTCTCTTCCTTGCCCGTTCTCTACCTAGATTCTTAGCTACACTAAAGGAAAGTGCCCCAGGGACTCCTCAAGAGCTGGAAAAGGTCCTTGGGCCATCTGCTGTCAAAGATATCGTTCAGGTGGGAATAGGAAATTGACCGCCTTGTGTCCGTCAACCTTGTTGTGTCCGCCGTCAGCGATGTGATTGGACCCTTTGTCTTTCTCGTTTTTCTTTGCTAAGTAGTCAGCCTTCTTTGACGTATCTACTGCAACGCGTGGTACCTTCCTTACCTGCATCTCTCCTGTCTCTCTCTCTCCGCTTTATGTTCAGAGTGTGAAGTCGGCAACAAAAATAGGAGAACGGATCCAAAACTTCGAGGCTAACCTTGCAGAGCGCGAAGGCTGCTTGACAGAGCGACAGGTTGCCTAGAGAATTTGTCCTCTACTCATAGCAACATGGAAGCATTAGCACCGCTATTGACTTTGCAAGAGCATTGCACAAAGCAGATCTTGACGGTCTCCCTTTCTTGTCCTAGATGCTATCTACGTTTGAGGAAGTTGAGAGAAGATTACGCGTTGGAGTGAGCGCTCCGGAAGGAGAAGAGGAGAAAAAGAAAGAGGAAGAAGAGGAAAAGAAGGCTGTGGAAGGAGAAGGATTTGAGCTAGTAGGGCATGAGACAGGAGGGTTGAGCCCTTCGGCCTCATCTCAGGAAGAGGATGTCGTGTTGGTGACTATGGATCCGGCCATGAGGAAGGCAAGCTCTCTATCTTTCTCTTCTCAAGCTCTTCACTATTCCCAAATCTCTTTTAATTTTCCTTAATAGCCAGCCCTCGTTAGTCCATCGAGCCACGCTTCTGTGAACAGAAGATGCTGTAGCTTACGTTCAGCTGTCTCGTCTCTTGTTCAAAACTTCGTCTTTTAACGGAACAGCTCTGCCTTCTAGACCCTGCTTAAACCTAGCGCTTACGGGCTCAACGTTATGGCATTGCTTCTTTGCAGCGTCTGCTAGCCTTGGTGGAACACCTTCGGAACAAGTACGGGAATCTTCACCTGGCCTACGAAATTACCGTCCGCCTGGGAGGACCAGATCGTCTGCGTATTGAGCTACGAGCACTTTCTCCTCCTCTCTCATCTACGGAGGAAGACAGACTTCTGCAGCACTTCTTCGGTCCCAGGTCAAAACACTCATTGAACCTTTCTGTTCAAAAGTCTGACTCTTATTCTCCATCTTCCCCATTCGCCGTCCCACCCCCTCCGTAGTGCGTCTTATGCCCACATATATGGTGATCCTAGCATATGGTGTTCCTACAATTTACTCTCCTCCGAATGTCAAAAACCTCATGGCAGATTCCTCCTAGCTTCCCGGGACGTTCATTGTTCCTGGCTCTTGCGAGAAAGCTACGTGCTGTCTGATGTATGCCCTCTCTCATCTTGAATAATCAACTTGCAGACTGAAGTCGCCCCCAAGACGACACGCATTCTTCCAGTTGCTTCAGGAAGGAGAAAAGTCTCTCAACCTTGTTGCAGAGCTGATTGAGCTGGTGAGTATGAAGAAAGACTTGGGAGGCATAGCCTCTTTTCCAGGGCTCCATCGGAATTTTTTTTCCGTTGCTCTTCCAATACTTCTCTAATACCTTTCGATGGTTCTTTTGCCACGTTTAACAAATAGCCTTCTGTCTCGAATGACCAGGTACCCGCGTTGCCAGCTCTCTCGTTGGTCTTTGCCGCCAAGCCGAGTCATATTGAATCCATCTTTGAGCGATTTGATGTAGAACAAAGCGGAAGGTCTGCCCTAAGCTCCGCCTGGGGCTATCTATGTTCCATGTTACTATCTCTCAGCCTTACCCGCAGCGATTGACCGTGACTGCCAGAAGTCTGTTCTGTCGGTACCGCTCCTGTTGACTAACGCTGTTTCAGTTGAGGCCTAACTCTCTTTCCATTTGTCGGGCAGCATCTCTCTGGAACAGTACTTATGTGCCATGATGATTATCGGGCAGCATCTGGATGAGCCTTTGGAGGCACAAGAGGTCGAGGTAGGGTGAAAGAGGGGAAGCAAAGCTTTCGATGAGAGACTGAAGGGAGCAACATCAGAGGCAGGCGGATGTCACCAATAAAGACTTTCTTTATGCTCTAAGACCATTATCCGTACATGCAGGCAATCTTGTTCTTACTGGACAATCTGGAGGAGGACCGGATCAATTACTACGAGCTCATTGTCAAGGTGATGCGGGTTACAGAGGCAAGGTGAACACTCTCTCCTCGGCATTCACTGTTCCTTCACTTCGAAGAATGGAGATGGAGGACTTCCAGAATTCAGAAGGACATTCTGGATAAGATGTCTCTTTATTGACTAGTTCGGTTGCTGCACGTGGGTGTCAAAAGCTTTCTGTCGCTTACACTCTTTATTTCTCAGCGGAAAATTGTTCGTCTTCCTCTCTGCTTTCCTCTTCCCGTCCCCTGTCTGTTTGTGCGGTTGCCTGTATCAACCCGCCTGCCTTGCCGCTTGCCGCATTAGTTAGGATTGCAGCTAAAAGCCTTATATCTACTTCGAAAACCTCAGACAAGAACCCTGTCCTTAGCTTACTGATAGTTCCGGAGGGAAGAGTAAGTTAGAGAGTCTCCAAGGACTTGGTGGGGCCTAGACCGTCAGTGATGGCACTCTCCGCGGAGGCATTGAGGGTCGACTCTTTTCTCTGCTGGGCATGAGTGTTCGCCGACACCTGGCTCTTGAATAGCTTCCTGAGCTTTCGGGCCGAGAAAGAGTTCTGCACCATGGCGCTCTCTGCCTCAGTCGTATCCTACATATTGAGGAGAAAGGAAAAGATAGTTGCGGTGAGAGTATGAAGAGAAGGAGAGTGAGCATAAATACATTGAAAGTGGGAGGTAAAGAATAGAAAGAGAAGGGAAGAGAAGGGGCTCCGCCAGAAAGCGACGGGGATAGACGAGATGTCTGTTCCCGAAGAAGACAAAGTGGATGTGGCGAAACACAGAGCCTAAGGGTTGCCAGCAAAGGAAGGTGGGTGAACCACCTTCCTCCATGCCTAAAAGCAGTCATCTTGTTTACGACTCGGTAAACTAGGTCGCCCTTACCTGGTCATTGGAGAAGGCAAAACCTGTTCTCCGGAACTTGGAGCCCACTGCGAGAGGAGAGGCCAAGCTAATGAACTTCTTCTTTTTCTTCTTTTTCTTTGCCTTATCTGTTACCCCAGCAGGTACAAGAGAGACACAAGAGGGAGAGAAGAACTAAGTAGTTAGCGCGTGCTCCGTCGTGTTTAGCCCAGCTGGGAAGTCCTTACCATCTCCTGCCCCAGGAGCCATGGGAGAGTCCACGCTGCCAACATTCTTATCCACAACGATTGCGACCTTACCATCGGAAACTGCCGCAAGCGATGACGAGATAGGAGAGACCGCTGCAAGAGAGGAAGAGGCAGTCGAAGGCGCCTCTGCTGTCAGATAAGCGCCAAGATCTTCTTCAGGCAGGCCCAGAATCTCCGCCTCTCTTGCGATATCGTTGAAGTGGGGCCTGATCGAAAGAATCAAGGAAAATGAAGGAGGAGTGAGAACTAATCAGCGTTGAAGAAGCAAACGGACCAACACCAACGAAGGAGAGAAGGGAGGGATTATAGACCTTATCATCAATTTCCAGCCTCTCCTAGCAAAATCAACTCCAATGGTCAAGAAGAGGACAAGCCCAAGGCAGCACCAGAAGATTTTGTCCTCGAGTAGTTCCTAAGAAAGTAGCAGTCGATCAATCAACGAAGGGCCAGCGACGAAGGACTAAAGCAGCGATGCCTGCAGTATCAGAATGAAAGACAGGTCGAAAGGTTGCAGCTTTGAAGTCATAAAGCTTGAGCAGTCGTGAACATCGCGGCCTTTGCAGAGGGAAACAGAACAAGGGAAAAAGACTGACTAGATCTTTTCTCTTTCTCTCTAGCTTGAAATGTTTCTCTCTCTCACACATACACGCTATCGGACATACCCTGTTCCTCTTTCGCCACTGCTGTGACTTACCTCGTAGATTCCTAACCAGGATGCCCCTGCTATCATCTCGTTTCTGTTAAAGTAAACGGCGGAAAAGAAGAAAGAGAAGATAGAGCCCCACAGCGCTATGTGATTGAACCAGTTCCAGGACTGTTGGCACAAGGCAAGCTTGAGGTTCGAGACCAGGACAACACAGGTCAAGGCCACAGCCCCAAGGACCCAGAGGTGGCTGAGAGGAAAGCGTAGCGAGAGGAGATAAACGCATTAGAGTTGCAGCCTTTGGTATGGAAACGGTGAGATGCTCGTATAAGCGACGATGAAGGGAAGACAAAGGACGGCTTGATGTCTTCCTAGGTCATTGATTTATCAATGAAGACCGACAAACACCTCCGACTGAGTGATCGGTGCTAACAAGTGACAGGACATGGGAAGATAGAAAGTGACGTAGGTTAGACACTTACGTATCTGACCCATCTGGTCCATGCCTCGCAAAGCTGAGCACAACCACGACGGTGATGATGAGCGACTGGTAGATACCAGCACTCAGCCACATCCAGAACTTTGCAGCATTCAGAAGTCTGAAGCAGGGAGCGACGTTAGCTCGTTCGAAGGTAAGGAGGAAGAGATGGGACATACTGGATGAGGAAGATCATTCTTAGGAGCACTGCCTGGCCTTACCTTTTCTGGGGTCCTGCCTTGTATAGCTGAGGATGCCTCAAGGAAAAGGCTGCGGACACATCTTGTTCCAGAACTCCATGAAGAAAGATTGGTAGAGCTACACCAGACAGCAACAAAAGAGAGAGAAAGAGAGAGAGAGAGAGAGACGAACGTGGGGAGAGCACACGAGACTTAGCAAGCGCAATAGCTGGAAAGCCCTACTCCAATAGTTTGATACAGCTCCGTTGGACGCTCAGACGAGAGATAAGACAGGGCTACATATCAAGGAGAAGAAGCTTAAAATGCAGGGCAAGTTTTAGAGGGTTTAGCGCGGGGCTTTGAAACGCATCGCTTCCCTCGAGCAACCATGCATGTGCCTCGATCTCTTTCTTTTTCTCTCTCTGTACCCACCTGTGTAAAGCACGTTAAAGGCCTGCAGACCCATTTCAAGGTAGAACTTCTGGCCCGAGAAGCCTTGGAACCAGGAGTACCAGTACTGAGTCATTTCAAGCATGATGCACTGCTCACGAGAAATGATAGACCACGAGTGATATTGGGAGGACAAAAGGGCCACAGGTGGTTAGAGAACCTTGCTGACGTCGGTTTGTGGCCACGAAGCAAGCAGAAGACAGTTTGAGGCGGAAGGTTGCCTAAGATGTAGGGAAAGTAGAGAAAAGAGAAGGAAGAGCTGGCAGGTCATCTTGCGCTGTGCCTGTATCCCTCGCTATGCCTCCTTTCAGATCATCCACTGGCTAACTTTGTATTCCCTGACAGGTCCCTTGATTCCGTTCTCTCTCTTTCCGTTCACTCTCTCCATGTTCGTTCCGCTCGATCGTAGTTTGATCGTACCTTATAGAACATGTAGGGGACCAGTCTGCTCATTCTTAGGTAGTTCCATCTTCCATGGACTAGCAAGAGCTTCGCTAAGAATTTGAACTGAGCGATAGCAAAGTCTGAGGCCATGACCGCCTGCATCCCCTCCATCCCACTCATGCCAATGCCGACATGCGCCTTCTGGATCATACCCACATCGTTGGCTCCATCTCCAATTGCCAGAGTGGTGATGCCTGTGTGACAAAGAGTGAGAAAGCGACAAGGGACGAAAGAGCCAAGACTGGAGGACTTCGAGAGGCAAGAGTAAAGGGCAAGACAACAAACAGAAGAGGACAAAACACGATTGAAGACAGGGAGACAGAGATGATGGAGATGTCACAGAATACGGGAATGACAGAGAGGGACAGAGAGAGAGAGAGAGAGAGAGCGATATCTCGTATGTCGCTCGTATAAGATCCACTATTGAGGGTTGCTCCCTCCTTCTTCGCCCTGACCCTAACATTTTTCTCTCTCTGTTTTAGTTTCATGCTCTGTGATACCTCTGGAGTTGCTCCGGACTAAAGTCACAAGCTGTCCTTTCTGAGAAGGAGAGACTCTGCAAGCTACCACTGCCGCGCACTCTCGTGCCAGATGGAATAGCGAGAGAGCGTGGGAGGGAGCGAGAAGATGGTCCAGTGCCTCACTGTCCACCACCAATGCAAGGGGCTCCTCTGATTTATTCTGCCGGGGACAGACCGTAATAAAGGCAAGAGATTTGAAGCATCAGGGACGTTAGCAGTAGTCTAGAAGACAGAATGACAGAGAACAGGGAGGAATGGCCCGCAGAAGGCCGAAAGCAGAGAGATAGAGAAAAGAGAGGAATGCAAAGAAAAAGCACAGAGACCAAGAGAGCGGGAGAATATGAAAGGTAAATAAGGAGGGAAAAGGTAATATGGGAGGGAAGGAAAGGGAAGATAAAGGGAACAGGGATAAAAGATGGCAAAGCTATATCGTCCCACTGTTAAACCCTAAGTTATATAGCGAGATAAGGGAACAAGCGGGCGGGAGATATCGAGAGAGATAAAGATATGGACAGAGAGCGTGAGACGGACCTTGTCGGAGGTGAGGTACTGGACCTCTTCCTTAAGCTTAGCAAGCAGAACGTCCACTGACTGACACTAAGAGCGAGCGTCAGAGAGACGTCAGAAATCTCTCGCTTTCTCACTAGTCTTCTCTAGCCTCTACGGTCACAGGTACTCTGTAGTCTCTAACACCCCACCGACTTTCGCTCTTTATCTCTCCATCTCTCCTTCTCTCCTGCCCTCTTTCTCTATCTGTCCTATTGCTTTCAGCACTTGTCCTCGCTCTGGCCATCCTCCTACCTGCTCCATCGTCAGGTAGATCCTCCTCATCTCATCGGTGAACAATTGGCAAGCAAAAGCAATGTTCACCGCTGTCTCCTGCTTGTCTCCGGTGAGCATCCAGATCTTGATGCCACCTTGGCTCAGCAAATGAATGGTTTTAGGGACATCGTCCTGCAGGCGATCTTCAATGGCTGTCGCTCCCAAAAGGATCAGGTTCTGTGCAGTGTGTGAGCGTGAAAGAGCAAGAAGGAGTGTTCAGAGATTAAAGCATTAGCCGGAGAGGAAACGAGAGAGAGTCGAAGGAGGACAGCAGGAAAATTTAGATAGAAGAGGAGGAACACAAGGACGTCTAAAGTGGCCTAGCTGATATAAAAAAGAAGGATGAGACTGGCAGAGCAGAATCATCCTCTTTCCTGTCTTTGTCTTCCTACTTAGATCTTCTCTGCTGATGCTCACCTGCTCTATCTTGTCCATCACCCTATCAATCTCATTATCCTCGAGCCTCTGCCTCTTCTCCAGCTCTTCCAGACTTCCAAGAGCTTCGTGATACTTCAAGCTCCACGCCTGATACTCCTCTTCCCGCAGCGTCTTATAGGCGATGGCCAGGGTACGCAGGCCATCGTCAGCAAACTCTTCCATATGTTGCAGCGTGCTATCGATGATGTCTGAGGCGGCATCTAGGGGAAGAATAGCCAGAAGAGTAATGAGAATTCGCCGGGAAAAGGTAGTGAGCCAGCAGGAGAGATACATACAGTTCTGGAGAGCGATAGAGTATATAAGAGAGAAAAGAGAGAGAGAGAGAGATAGGAGTGGAGATGTCAGTCCTCTCACCTTGGCCCAGGCGAGGAACAATCACCGCATCTGCGCCCTTGCAATATAGAAGAATCGCCCCGGTCTCATCTCTGACGATAATGCTCATTCTCTTTCTCGTGCTGTTGAACTCCAAGACGTCCAACACCTCCACCTTCTTCTCCTCTCCTCTAATCTTGAACACGAGGGAGCCGGGAGAGCGATCCACAAACTCAAAGCCAAAGTACTTCGCGCCGGTGACAAGTGCCTGCTCATCTGAGGACACCAGATATGAGAGACACAGGGCTTAACTTCTAGAATCAGAAACGAGACACATAACCGAGAGAGGATTCAGGACAGCGAAAGGAGGGTCATGAAAGAGAAAGAGAGCAGACGAAGAGGGAAAGAGGAAGAGAGCAGACGAGAAGGTTGATGGCGGCCGACGAGAGAATGAAAAGGGGTGTATTTGCCGTGCTTTGCACCTGCTAGAAGTACCGTCTTTCAGTAGTATGAGGCCACGGCTTCATCTCTCTCTCTCCCGCCCTCTTCTCTTTCCCTCATTCTCTCTCGCCTACCTGGTGAGGAAGCGGAGTAGATGACGCCGCTGACCCCTTCGATGTGCTCTGGAATGACTGTGTGGCACACGGCCAGATGTGTGAAGAACATTCGGATCTTCTCAAGTTGGTCTGACTTGGCGCCAGCAGTCTTTCCTTCGAGGATGTCAAAGATCTGGAAAGGGGTAGCGGAACCAGGAGGAGGGACGAAAGAGTGGACGATGAATAAGCTAAGGCCATTAGTAAAGGGCAAAAACATAGAATAGTAGAGAGACAAAGGAAGGAAGGAAGAGAGAGAGAGAGACAAGGTGGACATATACAAAGGAGGAAAAGAGAAGGACAAGGTCTGGAAGTGAGCATATATATGTATAGAGCAAGAGACAATGGAGCACATGCACACAATCTGGTTAAGGCAGAGAACGACTACGCCACAGTGAGGGACAAAAGGCGATATCTGGAGACAAGAAGAAAGGGAACAGGGACATGAGAAAAGAAAGAGAGGAATCTACAGGGAATGGGAGCTCGAGAAGAGCTCTCCCCCGTCGCGTACCTCGTCTTCTCCAAGGAAGTTAACATACTTGCTCTTGCAGGTCCCCCTCGGGGCAATGGGAGGCTCAGGATCAGGAGGAAGCTCTACGCCTTTCCTTCTCATTGCCGCTCTCCCTATCGCTGTCGTTCCCTTTCCATAGGAAACGCCGTTGATGCTGCACTTCCGGTAGCTCATCACGTTGCAAGTCAGAGTTCCAGTCTTGTCACTGAAGATGTAGGAAACCTGCCCCAAATCCTCATTGAGGGCCATGTTTCTGTTAAGAGGGTATGAAAAGAGCGAGGGAGAGGGAAAGAGAACATAGAGAGAAAGAGTAGAGTCAGACAAAGACAACGGTGCTTTCTCTTCTCGGCATCTTCTACTGCTCTGCTCGTCTTGTTCCTCCTCGTTCTTTTCAATCTGCAATGGTCTTTGCTCCACCACTTTGTCATACTTCTCACCTGACGAGGGCCGGCGTGTCTGTCTCTTCATGGTACATCTCCACGTCTCTCCCTATGAAGTAGGACTGTGCGTACTTCACGGCTGCCATTGTGACGTAGAGAGAGACTGGGATGAACTGATAGCTCAGCAAAAAGTATCGAAGAAACATCAGGAGGAAGTCCTCCAAAGGCTTCAGCTGCATCGCCATATACCAAGAGTCCACAGCCCATTGCTCCTCCCAATAGACGGAGGCAGCTGCGGCGAAGAGACAGAGGCACACTAGGAGGATCACGATCTGCAGGATCTGCGAGTTCACAAAGCGATCACTGTTGGCAGGAGGGGAGAGTGAGAGGCAAGACGAACGTTAACCGGACGGGAGGAAGAAAGATCAGTGCAAACCCCGTCTCTGGCTAAAGGAGAGTTAGGAAGACATGCTCAGTATGGACATGAAAATTGGAATTAAGGGTAGCTATTGTCCTCTCCCCTCTCTCTCTCTCTTTCTCTCTCTCTCTCTCTGTGTATATACCTCTCTCTCCCTCCCACCCTCTCTTCGTCTCACTCTCTTTCTCTTCCTCTCTCTGCCTCTCTGCCTCTCTTTCTCTTCACCTCCCTTTCATCTCCGTCTCTAATTTCCCTTTCATCCTTAACTCTTCCTTTCGCTCCTTAGCTTTCTTTATTCCAATAAATTACCTGCTACTCTTTTTCGACGGGGTTCCTGATGCATTACGAGTGATCTTAGTGTCCACCCCAGTGTTGAGAACCAGGCCGTACACGCAGCTCGTGTTCCTTAGCACACAGCCACGAAGCAGCATATTCTTTACAAAGACTGGCTCCGGACTCTGTAGGTGACAAGCAAAGGGAGAGGAAGGCGACAGCGCTGTGAATTATCAAGTAAACCTTACATGAGCTCTAGGGAGAGGAGAGCATAAGCAATGACAGGAGAGGAGAGACGAGCGGTTAAAGGAGCGCTTCTCCGCCGCATTTGTCGTCGTCTCGTTCGTGATTCTTACCTCTCCTTGAAGCTGGAAGGTCCCCGAGAACTTGTCAATAGCTCTATTGGGGTGCTCGCACATCACTCTTCCTCGCAGTTCGTACAGTCGTCCTTCGCCTGCTGCTATTTCCTCAGTGCTTTCCAATGCTTGTCTCATCTTCAAATTCGTCTCTCCGTCCAATGACTTGGTCTCAATGTAGCAGATGTCAGTTGGAGGTGAACCTTCCGGAGTGCCCACGCCCAGAATCAGAATGTCTGCTGGGGCTCTAAAGAGAGACATGTCCATAGACATAACGACATTTAGAGGTAGGAGAACTTAGGCTAAGAAAAGTAGCAAGAGTGAGAACCCGGATGGCTTTAATCTAAACGATGGAGAAGAGAAAAAGAGAGAGAGAGAGAGAAAGTAGAGACAGAGAGAAAGAGACAGAGACAGAGAAAGAGAGAGGGAGAGAGAGAGAGAGAGAGGAAAGAGGACGAGCGAGAGAGAGAGGACGAGAGTGAGCGAGAGCGAGAGCGAGAGAGAGAGAGAGAGAGAGAAAGAAACAAAGAAACAAAGAAAGAGAGGAAGATTCCACGATGTGTGTGAAAGGGCCGCACTGACATCTGCCGATTCTTGACCATAACAATGTCTCCAGTCATAACTTCCTTCCATTTCTTGGTAACAAAGCTCCGGGATGCAAGCTCATAGACCTGGCACGGCGATGAGTTGGCTAGTGCGTCGGCCTGATGTCGCTTAATATCTTCTAAGATTGCGAAGACCGCATCAATCAAAAGGATGAAGACCAGCACGGGGAGGAGGGTAGGCTCTCCTCCTGCGGCGAATCGAGAAAGGGAAAGCGTGTTAGTAAGCATAGATGCGTGAGGGAACGAAAGAGGGAAAAAGAGAAAGAGAGAACAGCGAACGAAAGAGAAAGAGAGAGAAGTTCATGGCGAGGGAGAGAGGGACATGAAAAGCGTGACTGAGGGCGTTAGCGCAGAAGAGTATAAGGTAGACTCTGCAATAGAGCAGGGTAAGCACTTTGACCCCGTAGAAGAGGAGTCTTATGATAACAACCCCTGAGCTTCCACTGAGCTTCCCCTGGGAAGAAAGACAAAGAGAGAGTAAGACTCCTACCTGTGTTACTGATGGCGGGTATAGACTGGAAGATGATCACCACCAGGAAATAGACATTTGCAACCTTTTGAAAGGACTCAAAGAGAAACTTTGGCAGGAAAGAGGCAACGGAGTACTTGGCCGTGATGACGACGTTATTGCAGAAGCGCTGTGCGGCGTTGAAGACTGGATCATTCAGGAAGACATGGCGGTACTGAGGGTCCAGCGCCGGGATAGGGTCAGTTGAGGCCTCTGTAAAGGAAAGAGTTGATGTCGGAGAGGAGTCAGTACAGAGAGAATGAGAGCGAGATGCGAAGAGTACAGAGAACTGAGAGAATGGAACTAAGAAAGGTAAAAAGAGGATTAGATGAGGATATCTTCTCATTAGGTTGCGAGCATCGAAAGAACCCACGAGTAACAAGGGAAAGAGTGCTGCTACGATCATGTAAGGGATGATGTCAATGGCTTTGTTTGCCCGTAAAGGCTTGTCTCTCTCTCTCTCTCTCTCTCTGTTTTCGTCTTTCCAGTCCCCAATCTTTTCCCCGAAGCTTACCTTGTCCTCCAACATTGACCCTAACCTCGCCGGCATAAGCTGCACGAGACATGTTTGAGTGTCTAGCGAGCGATCTCTGTCTGTCCTAATCGTGTGACAGCATCTTAGCTACCTAAAGAAACTTTGTAACTCTCTCCCCTTCAATCCCGTTTCTTCCTTGTTTCACTTGTTTCGCCGTCTTCTTCCCTCTCCCTAGCTTGTAATGGTAGCCAAGCTTTTCTTAGGGAGGGAAGACTTATTGAAGCACCAGCAGCGCAGACGGAGACTGTGTCGACGCTATGAGGACTGCATAAAGCGGAAAGCGGGTGATCTGGCGCGTAGTCATCAAACGAAAGCGAAGAGTTGGAGCTGAGAGGGAGAAAGGAAGGGGGGTTGGACGAGCGAGGATGTCAGCTTGCCCACAGACAACGGAAGACGAAAGGAAACGGAGTTAGATCGGAGTCGAGTACTCGTGTACTGCCTTAAGATTCAAGGCACTTACGAAGTAAAAAGGGGATGGAGGTCGAGAGAAGAATGAGAGGCAAAAAAAAAGAAAGAAGCGAGGATACAGAGAAAGAGGGTGGAGAAAGAAAGAGAGAGACGAGAGCGAGAGAGAGAGAGAGACAGTGACAGAGGGGGTGCTTTCTAAGGTTTACTTGGGAGGATTGGTGGGCGAAGGTGGGTTAACCCTGTTCCTGCGCAAGAGCGAGCGGAGAATGAGAAGGAAAGAGGTAAGCAACAGAGAAGACTCAGAAAAGCTGAGACAAGAGAGAGAGAGAGAGAGAGAGAGAGA